>OMNV01009269.1:0-44062 GCA_900303265.1 Brotula barbata | reverse complement strand
GGGGGGAAAAAAAAAGAGGGGGGGGGGGGGGGGGGCCACATGGAAGGGATAGGGAAGGGCGAAGAGAAAAAGAGAAGAGATTCTATTAGAAAAACAGATATCTACGTCTACATTAAGACATACTGCAGCTAGACTCTATCGAAAACTACTGTACGGAGAGGGACTTATCTATCCAAAACTGGTACTATGGAGAGAGAGAGAGAGGGTGAAAAACTCAATTCATAATGAAAGATTACAGTAAAATGGGAAACTGGAGTGAAAGCAGAGATAAAATCCACAAGCCTGTAGCCAGCTTTTCGAGTACATCGCCTGCATCAAATCACTGCCTTTTTTCAGACAGAACCCATAGAGAAATGGTTTAGTAATGTTTACATCATACAGCTTTTCAAAATGTTCACGTAAAGTAGGTAAACAAAAGAGAAACTCAGTGCACCCGAACATTTCCTTCATAGTGGGTAACACTCACAAGGTGTTTTATGTCCTTGAAAAATGAGGGAAAAAAAACATTCATTCTTTGAGTATCTCTGGGTCTGCAGGCAGATGAGTAAAAAAGACGCACTGACAAACAGCGTTTGGCAAGGATGTGCCCAGTCATTGAGAGACTGTCAGAGGAAGCAGAGAACTATTTGGACTGACACGTGTCCCTCCCATGTGACAGTTACTGTACATCGCTACAGGAAAATGTGGATAATGCTCAAGATTTATTATCACGAAGCCACACAGCCACCGGTCACTCCAGCCCTTAAGCGATAAATGGTACTTATGTTGTGTAACAACAACAAGGTTCCCATCAACTTGAGCGTGTATGTGCACATGGTACCTGCCAATTACATGTGCGTGTATGTGAGAGAAGGAGGCGGGGGCGGGGGCAAACGACCACCATGTTAAAGGATAAATGCTTCAAGATGGAGGCTGCAGAGGTCCAGGTTCTCTGCACGGTTTAGTTGTGATGGAAGTAAAAGCTTTGGTCAGTCACCCGAGATGACATGCGTCCTCTACCACTTGATGCTCCTCTCCTCTCTGCCTCGCTCCATTTGACACCGCTTTGTGCAGTTCTGCCCTCATTATAATCCCAGAACTGCGTTTGAGTGTGTGTGTGATGATGCACTGGTGTGGCTGTGGAGAGCTGTGTGAGCTCAGTCTCCCCTTCATGTGAGATGGAGGAGACGTCTCTCCTTTCCTGTTGTTCAAGTCGATGTCATTTACACTGACCTACCAGTTCATAAGGAGTACGTATCGTACCTTTCAGAACAGTAAAGCTGTCCTCATGAATCTTATGTTCATGTTGTTCACTGACCGTTTTTACTCGTAACGTTTCAATTCACCACACTGGAACGTGTTTCCAATGCTTGTCCATCTCATTTACACACTCCATTGTTCTACTGCACGGTCGATGTATTGCACGGAAGTAAATTATATTGGAGCACTTTAACATATTCAACCGACACAGTGTCAATCTAAGTTTGACAAGTTTTCCGCACTTTTTAAAGTAAAAGTAATATGTAGGTCAGCTCATCCTTTTAATCCCAACTTGAGCACACTGGCAGGAAGGGAACGCAGCCCCAAGGATTCAACAGCACACGATGGTGGTGGGCTTTGGTTCTGCTTTGAGAGGAAAAGTTTGGATCTGACAAGGGGTTGCCAACGCCACCACGGGGGGTCTGCAAGCGCGGCGCTGGGTGTGTGTGTGTGTGTGCGTGAGTGTGTGTCAGTATTTGAGGAAGAGAGCACATCACAGAAAGACATCTGTGCCAGCCACTGCTTATATGCCATACTTAGTTTACAGTTTGACAAAAAGCATGTATGTGTATGTATGTATGCGCACTTTCAGAGCAGACTCTCCACCCCTCAAAGCATGTTGATGTGATTCATGTCATCCAGTATCCCAACCCTCTTAGATCCCTTGCTGTGATAGCGCTGCGGCAGAGACAAACTCCAGTGATCAAGGCTGAACAGGGCGGTGGGAGGCTGACATTGAGGGGAGGCGGGTTCCAACCTACATTCTGGGACACTCTGGGGAGCCGGGCTTGGGTCGGTTACACGCCGTCTTCTGACAAATAAGTTGAGCTGAGACAGAGGCTAAGTGGCAGTTCAAATCGTTTGTCAAGCAGGCTTGATCGTTCCACCGCTTATTATTGACATGGTTGTGATCCGGGGATTAAAGACTAATGGATTATCTGCTGGCAGCCAAACTGAATTGACCAGATTTTTGGCTGAGGCAGGATGAAAGGAGGCATTTCAGACAAAGAAAAGATAAAAGCTCCACACCAACATTTCTTGCTTGCTGTATCATCATTTGCTTTGAACACTGATTTTACTGGGAAGCTCTTTTCAACACGTGAAAAGCCTGTTTTTAAAGGCTTTGTGAGAAATGGAGGATAGTCAACCTCGTAATATCACATGGGGTGCTCCCAAAAAATAAAAGAAAAAAAAGTTTTAGGGGGATTGAACCAATATCTAGGAAAGCCATGAGAATGGACTCCTGTAATGGTTCTTTCAACAAATAACGTAATGTAAATTTGATGCATATAATGGGTAAAATCCCCCTTTAAAAAGATCACATTGTTCAAAGAGCCATTAGACGACAGTTTATTTGAGTAGGGGGACATCCCAATGACCTGTTATCTCTTTGATTATTTGGAGTACTGGCACATTGGCTTTGAAAATGATCACAGGGTAATGCCGCGTTCTTGTACTGTGTGATCCCCTGTCGCCGATCAGTCATGTCGAGTGCAAAACAGTGACGCAAGACAGCCGATGAGAAGACAGAAAGTTGTGTAGAGTGAACTGTACAGTGATCTGACGACTTTCAAAGTCGTGTAGCGTGTAGGAAGAATTAAGAGGAAGAATTCTTTGGGAGAGTAACTACATCCTACATTCCACGCACTCCATTTGTTTCATGTGTCTGCGTGTGTAGTTTCTACCTGACTGTGGTCTTGTGATGGCGCTCTCATACACTGGGATCCCCTCACCCACATTGTTGAAGGCCTTCAGTGTGATCACATAGTGGGAGCTGGGGTCTGAGGGAGGAAGGGAGGCATTGACAGAGGGTGAGAGGGAGAGTCAGAATTTGAGGCAGTCATCTAATCAAACCAAAACTCTCGAGACTCTTGACTCCTAATTGCAGTATTAGCCAGAGAGAGCTTTCAAATGCAATCATTCCTTTTACCCTGATTGTAACTAATGCTTCACTTACGCATACACACACAGATTTTGCAACAATTTTGCCTCTAATTTACAAAGATTACCATTGTTTTAAGACACAATTCATGTGTACGTCCAATCCCAATCATTGGATAACAGCAGAATGTAAGATTCTGATGAATGTTGCCCTTAAAACTTCAACCTGAGACCTAAACAGTGTTTGGAGTCGGGATGTTTTCATCTAGCTGTTTTCAACACATTAGGATCAAATGGGCGATAAATACTTAGAATTCTAGACATAACTGAAAGCAAAAATGACTCCAAATGACTTGGTTTCCATTACAATTTGCATCAGCGTCTCCAATGCAGGTCTAATCTTACGCTCACACAAATGTAGAAGGCAACAGGCTCATCATTGAGATTTTCCTTTGATGACGGCGAGCCCCAATGCACTCAAAGCAAGTAAACACGGCCCTGCTTGAATGATACGAACAAATCTAGACCTCTCCCCAGCCAATCTGAAAACTCATGCCTTCAACTTTTATCAAAACTCTACTGATAGCGTAGGAGATAACAACCTCCCACAGATTAGAGATGTCCCCATGTGTCCAATCATTGTCCTTTTCATGTCTGAGTGAAGAACGAGGTCATCAGTCTTCCAACTTTCATCTAAGTTGTGACTGTGTTTTCTCAGAGAGTGGCTTTGATTTGCATAATATTAGCTTTAATTACAGTGTTGACATTAGGGGAAATGAGTGTAATTAGTTGTTCAAGCACAGAGTGCACAAGATCTGTGTAATTTTCTAAACACTCATTAGGAGCTGCAGATCGGCAGCTTCTTACTGTTTCTGTTTATTTGGTCTGAAGTTGTTTCTATGTTGGGACTTTCATTAAAACAGATCGATTGATGCAGTGCACAAAGTTTTGCGTAAGTCAGATATATACGATTTTCCATTTTTTGGTTGGAAGACCAGTGAAATACTTGGACAAACATTGATGTCTCATGTCTTGTTAATATCAGGTTAAATCAGAGATCCATCATCTGTAATTATTTTACCATATGAATGGCTTAGAATCCATACAAGCAGGAGAAAACTTCAGAAATGATTAGAAAAGGATTATCAGGATAAGGATTATTAGGAAACAGTACCAAGGTTCTCGATGGTGTAGTATCGCTGCTTGTAGTCTACTTTGATGGTCTGGGCGTGGGGACTGCCGATGCCATAACCAATGCTGTAACCCCGTACCACGATGTCCTGATTCTCTGGCGGCGTCCAGCTTACCACGATACTGTTGACCAGTGGCCTGACGTGGAGCGAGCTGGGGATGTCTGGTACACGTGATTCTGAGCGGATGGGAGAAAAAAATGTATTCAGTCTGGGTTTTACAATTGAGTTTATCTAACGATGATGAGTAATCATCACATGAAGATTTAAAGAAGCATAGAAGTTTTAGCTGACTGACTTTCGAGACCTCCAGTCATTTCTTTCAAAACCTTGAATAGTTTGATAAAGAAAAAGAAAAAAACACAAAGTATCTTAACATTTGTGAGGTATTTAAGCAGTACAGGTATTGAGGATAATATCAAAGATTTTTACCCCACAACACTAACCGAATGGCTGTAGTTCAGTTACTTAAGATCAAGAATTTGCATTCTACAGGAGGAATGCTGCTCTTACAACTACAAAATGTACAAAATCTTTTCAGGCAAATTTAATTTTGCATTTTTCCTTACTGTCAATCCCCACACTGGATTTGATTAATTTCACATTGCAACCTTTGCACAATGAGTACTTTTTAACACACTTTTCCATTGTGGTATTAGTAAAATTAATGAACTAAACAATTTGACACTGCTTGAAATGTGTAATGATTAACACACAACATCAGGTCTGTGTTCATTTGTGTTTAAGTCACATTACTGTTAGAAGGTAAAGCAGCACAGTCCAATCAATCTGAATTTACAGGTCCATTAGGGTGAAATAAAAATGTAACTTTGACAAAAATGTATGCAGACTTTGTTTACCATGATTTATTACCCAACAGCCACATAATTGATTTCCATATCTTATAGAAATGAATGAAATCCAATGACTCCTGGAGGAGGAAAATGGTCAGCAATAATGTAAACCATGCACGATTTGCAGCTAAAGAGCTGCAGCTTGCAGAAATACAAGTTTGGCCCTATCAACTTCAAATCATTTCAGTTTTGGGAGTATGGAGAGAATAAATCAGGTGATCTTACCATCTAGGTCGCTTTCAAAGGTCTCTGCTGTTGTCCACTCCGTGGCCGGGCCTGAACCATTCACCGTCATGGCCGACACTCGGAAGGAGTACTCTGTCCCGTGCTCTAGACCTGCACGGGCACACAGACAAGTTCAGTTCTAAACCAGGCTAAGAGGGCTGGGCTGTGGTTCAACAGAATGCCAAGGAACAGGAAAACTCCTCTTTTTGCCAAGCCTGTTTTTATTGTATAATTTATTGTTCCTGCATGAGTTGGACGGCACAAATGTTTGCAACAGATGTCCAATTTGTCCCAGTTTGAGATTTAAAGGATAAATCTATACACCTGCCTAGGGATGGATCAACAAGAGTTTTTCATGATGCAATTTGTTTCCCTTTTCACTCAATATCAAGGAAGTGATTGGGGTTTTATTTTTCACCACTGATTAACAAATTTAACGAGAAAAGTGTGTAGGTGTAGCTAGGACACAGGGGGAGGGAGATAAGATGAAACAAACCCAACAACAACGCTGTGTCTGCTCCACAAAGAGCTGCTGCGGGCAGAACAAGGAACGCCTGGTGACAAATTATGTGCTGCTGTATTAATTTTCTGTAGAAAAAGAAAATCATAATGGACTTATCTGCAACATGCTCCTCCTGCAGTCTTTGGTCTTTGTGCCCACTATGCTGGGACACCCTTGGGGGTCGCTTCTGATGTCTGCCTAACCTTTCATGCCTCCAAGGCTACAACATCTCCTTCTAAACACGCGTTTCTCCCCAGAATGTTCTAAAAATCAGCTTTTAAGTGGATATTCTGTTTGATGTAGTACACAGCATGTGGCTGGACCACTTTAAAATTATTGAGACAACATCTTAAATTAATCACCACCGCTGCCTCTCTGAAGATACTATGTATAGTTTGGTTGCAACGCTATCGTAACAATATGTAAATCCATCTAGAAGTTTTGAGATCATATGTGGATAAACAGATCTCCAGCCACTGACTCAGTACAGAGATTCCAACAGTGCGTTTAGCGTGAAGTCCAAGACCTTAAAGAATGCAGTGTGTGACACAGAGCTGACAGGCACTGTGATATTTCCTGTGCAGTTACAATGGAGTGTGAGAGCATTAAAGCTTTTATCTCAGGCCTTTCTAAAGCATCAACAGTGAACAACAGATTCTTGTGTCGGTCCAAACGGAGACAAACCCATCATAAAGGAGGAAGAGATCAACTGTAGCATCTAAGGACCACAATGCAATGCAACTACTGTATGTCATACGCTACACAGCATCAAACTGATCCCTGGGTGAAAACAAGTTGACAAATCAAAGTGTAAACACACCCTGAGGACCAGGACTTGGGAGAAATGTGTTGATTTTTGATATCTAACTGATCTGGGAGGCTGGATTTTTGTGTTTGTAATCTTGTTAAAATCTGAATAAAAAAAGATTTTATAACAAAAGTTTAAAAAAAAAGTTTGTTTTATTTGGTGAGAATTGTCTGTCGAACTGCAATGAGTGAAAACTGACAAATGCTGCTGCCTAATGTATTTTGCTTTTTCTGTTCAAACCCCAGGTAGGATGCGCTTAGGAAACACAGATACAGCTGTAAGCAACAACATTTGTTGGGATGGGATGAGAATACTTCCCAGCCAGGCTTGAAGGATTGTCTGGTCGTCACTGTGATGTGATTTTAACATAATAAACCGTCCAAAAATAGTCTGTACCAAGGACTAGGTAACATTTCCTCTTTCTTTCCATCACTTTGTGCTGCCACGTGCCCTTTGTTTCTTAAAAAGAGGCTTTTGTCTAGCTGGCAGCACTCAGCATTAGGTCAGAACAAGGTCAACAGCTCATCTAAAATAACAGGCCGAGCCCTATAAACTGTAATAAAGGCTGTAAAGACAGCCGTAGAATAAACACAACAAAGCAGCTTGAAGTGTGCTTTCCAAAATACTAATAAACAAAAAATTATTGATGATGACACATATCACAGTCTGAGTTTCAGCAGGTCACATTGTCTCCACCACGGGCTAGAAGTTTTACCGTCTATAAGCTTGTATAGCTGGGTGCCTGCGGTGGTCTCTGCTTCACTCCTTCGCGTGCCTTTCCGGTAGCGGATCTTATAGACGGTGATCTCCCCGTTCTGGGCACTAAGAGGTGGGGGCTGCCAGCGCACCATGATACTCTGTGGAAAAACAAGGGCATGAGTCAGTTGAAC
The DNA here is from genome assembly GCA_900303265.1 of Brotula barbata. Taxonomy (NCBI): domain Eukaryota; kingdom Metazoa; phylum Chordata; class Actinopteri; order Ophidiiformes; family Ophidiidae; genus Brotula; species Brotula barbata. The sequence goes on along the minus strand of OMNV01009269.1, from coordinate 36,473 downwards.
CAAAAAGCCACATTTAGCACATGTGTGAATGATGTGCTTCGGGGCCTGCAGCTGTAAAGGTGACCTCATGCATTATCAGGCACCGTGGCACCCTCCCACACACCTTGGCATGGGGCTTTTGTGTTCACATAACTCTGTGGGTAACCGCTCTGTTTGCCAGGAACTCGGTCTCACCTGCCCCTCCCATCCTTGTGCCTGTGGTGCAAATGGGAGGGTCTCACGAAAACTAACACTCCTCTGAGCTCAGGCGACGCAGTGCAGATTGATGCATTAGGAAGAAATAAACACATGAATAATAAATGGGAGGAGTCCTGATGAGGTGGGTGTGGGTGTGTGGTCAGGTTAACCCTGCAGAGGCACCGAGATGAACGCGGACTGAGGCTGACAGGTCTTTACTGCAGCATTGTGGGATTCACGTGTCTGAGTTTGTGTATGTGGGTGTTTGTGTGTGTCTGAAGAGATAGGCGAGGGGTAACTCAGCATGGAGGGAGAGTTAATTAACACTTCCCCACAGTCACGCTGATGCACAAAAGCCTGAATATATGCTCAGGGCATACACACGCTCCTCCCCCACTGAGTCAGGGGAAATCCACAAATTAAATCTGTGTTAACCGTGTTCAGTTATTTCCATTTTTCTTATTACACTATCAGTCCCAAATCGTTATGAGTGTTGGTATTTTCTTTGTGCGTACGTGAAAACCTTTTTAACTGACTTTTGGAAGTCACGGGGGAAGGCAAGAAGGCACACGGCAAAAGGAAAAGGTGGAAAATAAATATGTTCACAAGAAGTAGACGGTTGGTAAAAGTTATGAGGCCCTTCCCGTCTGATGCTGCCTTGTTAGGGTCTGAAAAGCCGAATCCCATAACAATCCAAACCTTTTTAAACTCAGAGTAAAACATTCTATAACTTTGGCTTATAGCTTTAAATTGTTAACTGTGAGTCCGACTGCGGTGGGGACGGACAGACATACATCCAGTCTATTCAGAAAACAAGTCTGCCATACTTCCTGTCCTTACCGCTGAGTGTGTTTTTTTACTCTTAAACTGCATTAGAATCTCCCATTAAAGTGGCCCTCAGCATGGGAGGCTGGTTCTCACTCAAGCTGGGAGTGTGTGATAGGATTGTCTACGAGCTTTTCCCCCAGCCTGCTTTGACAGTTCTTTCTCACTCAGACACCGCGTCCAACAACACACGGCCCTTTGTGACTCTGTTTGCACCTGCTGCCTCATACGCAGGACCTGCACATAAGCAGCACGTAGATACTCGTGCACGTTTTTCCATTACACTTTTGCACAGAACACAGGCAAATTTTATAAAGAGTCGATATAGTTCAAATGTGAATTGGCAGCATTTCCGTGAAATGAAGTAAACACAGAGCAGGCTGCCACGATCTAGTAGCTCTCAGGGTGATGCGGGTAATGTAACATGAGTGGGAGAGACCAGGAGTATTTCTCAGCTGTGGAAATGTGTCCCAGTTCTCTGCTCCAAAGCGAAATTCAATCTATGTTTCTAGAAAAATATAGTATCCAGACACCTAAATCCACTGTGAATTGCTTCCTGTCGCATTAAAACATTCTGGCCAACAGGGTGCCGAGTGCTGCCAGAAAAACCTGGCTGCGTCGTAAACAGTCTGCCAGGCCAGCTTTGCACATATGCTTTGACCGTTTCCATAGCTCCCAGGCTAATGTTTGGAGTATGCCTGCACAGCACAAAGTCCCAGGCCCAATCTTTACAATGCCTATTTAGAGATGAGCTCCAGATTTCTTTGGCAGATACAGTACAGATGTGGAATGATCCAGAGGATGGAACCTGACAGGCCAGGAGTTGTCTGCTGATGAGAGGATCGATGAGGGTTCACACACACACACTCCATTCTAACCAGCTGGGGATTCGGGCCTGTGACACAGCTACTCATAGAAAAATGAGTGATCTGGCCTCTGTTCACTCCTGTGTGTACGAGCTTTACACGGTGCACATTTGTCCATCACCTCAATGTTGGACCAGATAAAATATGACCCACAAAGATGACCCGTTACAGGGGCCAGTTACAGATCAGTAAAACTGTCTGCAGTCATGGAGGTAATCCTTACCTTTGAGTTCTGAACCTCGAGAGTCAAGTTTTGGGGAGGAGCACTCGGAACTGCAAATCAGAAGAAAACAAACTAAAATATCATTAAGCAACAAGAAATGTTTACACTGTGACAGAGCTTTCAGTTTTTACTGGTTTTTGTGACTTTTTTCCTCAAAAAGGCACATATTCATTTAAACAAATACTCTAAAATTTGAACAAGTTGAAATTATTCAAATATACAACAAATAAGTTGTTGTTTTTTTTCAGTTTGAAAATTAAAAAATCCATTAATGCACTTTTCTGACCTTTTCTTGAACAGTGAACAACCCATGGGTATAAAAAAATGACACATAATGAACCTTATCTGTTTTTTTTCTTCTTATAACATTGTAAAATAAGCGAGATTACCCAGTACATTAAAAGTAGTCTCAGTGGAGGTTTCTATAATTTTATAATTATTCATTCTGAGTTCCTCTGTCTTCACGAAACAACTGACCATCAGACAGGGTGCGAACAGTGACATCCTCAGTGGACACGCCTGGACCGTGCTTATTGTAGGCCACCACACGGAAACTGTACTCAGTGTTCTTCTTCAGTCCAGTTATGGTGTAGGACTGACTTCCAATGTCCAAGTCCTGAAAAGACAGAGATGGACAGAAGGGGACAAACACTTTATTAGCATGTCAGTTTTGTTGCATTAAAACACCCCAAAACAACTGTATTTTTATGAAAATATAACAAATAATATGAAGGGGAATTACATTTGGCACACAGACACCACATATGAATGAAAACAACATAAACAAACAATAAATAAATAGATAAATAAGTAAAATAACAGAATTATAAAGGCAGCAATTAAGATTCGAGAAGGTGAATGTTTCCAATGAAATCATTTTGGAGGTTTCTACCATCAAAATCTGCTGGAATCTGATGGAATATATAACCCTTGATGTGGGGCCCCCTGGTGTTCAAAGGGCTCCAAGCAGCCACTTAACATTTAGGGTACTCCAACCAGGAGAATTATTTAAGGGTGGTGAGATTCGCCGTTGTGCATAAATGTACTTCAAAAAAGGTTCACAATGTAGCTGCTTCTTTTCTGACATTTAAATCAGTAAAATCCAATTTTGTCTTCCACATTTCTGCTTTGATTGTTGCGTTTCTCCTTGTAGCACAGCGCGTGGAGCGAGTCTCTCATCGTCTGTGCCAGTTAGTAGTGTGAGGGGGAAGAAGGCGTCACAGATGACATGAGAGATGACATGAGGCAAATGTTTTTGACACGGCACCGAACTAAAAATCCCAAATTTTGTTACTCTTTGGCTTTTATAAGTTGGAGGAAACTTGACAAAAATGTTGCACTGTGCAAGATGTGTACAGAGTGTACAGACAGAAGGTAAAATCTTTCTACACACCCACTTCAGTAATCAGATATGCAATACACAATTTTTTAAATAATAATGTTTCAGAGTGTTCCTTCTCAGCACCTTGTCTAATGTTGGTTGCTTATATATCTTGAATGCGTCCGATCATTGATAATGTATCGGATATGAATTGATGAACTACAGTATATCTGTAAAATGGTGAATGTTGTTTGTGTGTGTTGTTTGCTCAAAGACAATTCACCGTGTTGCAATGAACACAGAAGAAATGATGCATAGCTTATATGATTATAATCGAATCTACATGTGAATTAAATGTCCTCATAACATGATTCACCAAATAGCAAAACATTAGCAGATTTCAGTTTTTCAAGATGAAAATCAAACAAACAACACTCGACTTATTTCACACATCATTTTCCCTGATGATATTCGAGCCATTTTAATAAATCAATGTAAGCAATCTATCATAGGGGGAAGGTCTCTAACTCCGATTTCTCCTGTCATGATTCAGAAATGTCATCACATTAGCAGCGTCTCAGTTTGTAATTCTGTGTAAAAAATGTCATCTTCGGCTGAGAAGCAAATTAGGACTGTGATTAGGGCTTTTTGCTGCACAAATGAGACACGCCGTCACAGTCGGAATTACAAGTCAATTTGCATTCAGTGCTTTGCTTCTGACATTTCCTCTGCTAAACAAGACTTGGAGGGAAACCTAATCTTGCTTCCAGATGCGTCTAATCAAAAGCTGAACCCAGGTCAGACCATCACTGACAACCACTGACGACCACAACACATTTGTAGATTTATCACATCCGCTGGTCCAGCATCATCATTTTATGTCATTTGAATGCTTTCTCTCACTTGCTCTCTCTGCTGTCCTTTTATTTCAGAGACAGCCTAAGCTCCAACAGTCCCTCTTCGTTTTTTTTTCTCACTTCATCTCTTGCCTCTTTCACCTCATCTCTGGCTCTCTTCTCTGGGGATGTGGGGCATCATTACTCAGTGTGCTGGCTGATGTTTTATCTATTATCATATTAAAGGCTTTTTAATGCTTCACCGGCCTACACACCGCTTCTGTTACAGCTGGCTCAAAATCTAACCCGCAAGGTGCTACTCTTGTGACAATTTTAGCGCTATGGTGAAAACAAAATATGGAGTTACATCGGCTCATCTTTTGCACAAACTCTCTAATTGTGTTTGTTTGGACAAAAAGCAAGAAGTTTCTTGGTAAAGAGCCAACTTCCAATCAAATCAGATTTCATACACTCCGTAAGGATAAGAAATTGTGCTCTTTTATTTGATGAATCCTACAAAATATTGTGCTAGCTACACATTTATACTCTGGAATTAAATTCAAGTGAGTCCTATGTCACAAATGTAATCAAATCAGGGTCCATCACACAGCAGCAGATAAACATCCTGAAAACCTAATTAGAATTCTTTAATTGCCTTTTAATCTATGCACAGCCCTGAGGATAAACTCCCTCGATTTGATTTTACTCTGTAATCTCATCGGCTGCATAAATACAGTTTATAGGCGGCTACAATCAGAAATCAAGATAGGTGTGTTTGACTAATGCTTGACTTCATACCACGTGGATGATAAATTGTGGTGCTTTCAATCAAAAGCGGATGAATTTGCATTATAATACAGTTAAGCTCTTGAGGCTGTCGTCACAAAACAGCGCGTCACTACAGAAATATCTGTGGGAAAATTTGAGCATCCGTACTTATAACACACTTAATAAACGTTTAATGTTGTTAGTGAGGTGGCTTTTCGCTTTTCACACAGCAGATGAATGACGACTGTCGTCCTCGTACCTGCTCGTTGCCCAGGCTTTTATCAGCGTAGTACAGCTTGTAGGTGAGGATCTCTCCATTGCCAGTGAGCGGGGTGTCCCAACTCAGAGACGCGGAGGTGGGCGTGTTCGATACCGCCTGCAGGTTGGGGGCAGGGCCGGGCACTTGAACTGGGGAAGCAGCAGACGAAGCAGAGATTAGAAAACATTTAGTTTCATCACTAAGTGTCCTTTACGACTTCAAAGCCACGAAGAAGCTCAAACTAAATGTGGCTCAGTCACTGCAGCCCTCCGGTCATGTTGACGTTCTTGTGCACTCACTCAGAGTATGTTCAGACTGGGAGGCAGTTTATTTTGTAGCCACTGACGGTGAGTTAGAGGGCACGACTGACAGAAGTGCACAGTAACACGTTGGACACGCGCAGCAACAAATTCAAATCTACCTGAAACGTTTGGTAATTCACATTTCACAAGGTTGTATCGCCAGATGGGAAGTGGAGGATACAATATGCTGGCTGTTTGAGTGGTTTAAGTCAGGAGAACACGGTTGCCTGGCAACTGGCAACAATAAAAATGAGCATTGTTTTGCTCCCCTTGCAAAACAATTAATAATTCTGTGTTGAATGCAGTTCAATGACATGCTTACAAATAACAGAACACACACACACACACACACACAGTTGTATGTGGTCTTAGCACAGTTGCTAACAGTCAGAAAAGATACAAATGGAATAAATCCCACCTTTGTGAAGCTGTCGGACTATTTTAATTGTTATACAGTGCCAATAAAACATATTACACCCCTTCAGTTTTTCCCACATTTGTTAAGTTACAGCTTTATTCTAAAATGGTTGAAATTCATTTTTCCTCATCAAACTACAAACAATGATGACACGATGTGATAGATAATGACAAAGTGAAAACAGATTTTAGTTTTTTTTTTTCTTATTTCAATAAATTTGCAAATCATTCTCATTCTGTTTTCACTTTGTCATTACGGGCTGCTGTGCGTGGATTGATGAGGAAATATGACTTTAAGCCGTTTTAGAATAAATCCTTAATCCCTTTTCTTGGCACTGAATTTAATATTTGAACCACCCAGTTTTTATATATGAGGGGAAGAGCATAATGTAAACGCATGTCAATATTACACAATCTGCTGCAACAACAAGCAAACACCACGTTCAAATCGTATTGTATCAGACTGTACTGGTGTACCCCATAACCTGGTGACACGGTGTGTGTACTGTATGTGCGTCCTTTGTAAGGTTTAGCTGCAGGTGTTCCTGACAAAACACATTAGGTGTGGGTTTGTCCGTGTCGTCTCTGAGGAGCAGCAATGGCACTCAGATGCAGGGCAACAGTTTAAGCTCTAATTCATTACATGTTCTTACACAAAATGTGTACTCACACACACACCCCAGACAAAGATGTACTACATATGGACTGCCTGCCTGCACTGCTGTCTCCATGGGTTTGTAGCCTCCTGCTGGCAGCATTATGGGGAGTCGGTGTGTGTGTGTGTGCGTGTGCGTATGTGTGTGTGTCCATCCGTCCTCCATCAAGGACACAGGTAGAGAACCAAGTGGCTGACCTAGAAAAGTGACAGTGACGGAGCTGTAGCTGAGCCGGGAGGTGAGGGACATCCAACTTGACAGAGTGCTGGGAAATCCCCGTCACAGCTATTTCAAATATGGGTGAACTGAGTGATTTGGAGCAGTAGCCGCGGGGGCATCACACTCCTACACACCAAAACAAAAAGGAAAGGAAGAGAGAGAGCCCTGATGCCCTCCTCCCACAGTGATCCTTCTGTTTCCTCCAGTCAAAACATCTTTATGAGCCTTTGTGTACCATCAGTGCACACATCACTAGGCTGGGCGAGGGGAGTAGAAAAGACGATCTGAATACTAATTGTCAGACATTCTTTAGTCAACCACGGTTACGGACAGGTAGGCAGGCGGTTTAAAATCAACCTACACACAAACAAACACAGGGCTTCATGATGTTGTCAGGTAAACAAGAAGAGGCTTATTAGAACACTGCCTTCCTCTGGTCTGCTGTTGGGTGGTCCGCCCTGATGAACGGCACTGAACAGCCTCCTCTGTATGTATGTGTGGTAGCTGTGGTGGTGGGGGGTGGGGATTAGCTTGTATTTGAAGTCAGCATATATGGGGATGACTGTTTGTGTATGTTTATTTGCACATTTGTGCGCCTCTTTTGCGTGCATCCTGTTCGCCTCGCTGTGCTCCTGCAAGCTCATTTCCATCAAACCAGCTGGACTTTGCCTTCATGTTTATGCGCATGTTTGTGTGCCGTTTATACAGCGTGTATAAATTAATGTTTGCTTGCGTCATACCTTCCGCCTGGGTGGCCACTTTGAGCGCTGCAGAGCTCTCTCCCTGGCCGTTGCTGTTGTGGGCCACAACCCTGAAGTGATATTTGGTGTCTGGCATCAGGTTCTGGATGGTGACCTGCATCTCCCCTGGACGGCTGGTATTCACTACTCGCACCCTGTGGTAGACGGACGGACAGACGGACAAACACACACACACACACACACACACACACACACACACACACACACCGACAAAAAACATTTACTCTTCTCAGCATAGTGTGTAAGGGTTTGTTAAGCCTCACTACATTTTGACATGTTCTCAAGTTCACACAAAAATACCTGCGTATCGTTTCAAAGATTTTCCATTCCACAAGCGCTATTCATTTGGCAATTATATTCCCTAATTTTTCCTTGACTTTTATATAAAGTTTCAATGGCAAAATTGTGTAAGAATAGGGAATCGCAAAGAACATCTAATAGAAAAGATTATTGGCTGGTTTCCTAAAATGATTAAAAAAAAATAAGACAAAATAGTGTCCCGTCTCAAGTCATTATTTTTTAATATTGAAATAAAAAAATGGAGATAAAATGAAGCTGCTGACTATGTTTCAAAGTGACATTTAAAAAAAAAAGGTAAAATCGTAAAATTATGTCTTTGAAGTGCAATGGCATTTTCCAGTTGGAATATTCCCTTATTGAGTCCTTAACTCATTTTTCCCCACTGTAGACGCCATCTAATATATATGAGGCTGGTTTTGATCTGTATCGGTATCATTTTTACTATGATCGGATGTGAATATTGGTACTCATATGTCCACACCAGAAAGTGTAACGTTATTATTAGTCAAAATGGTGTGTGTACTACACACAGACTTGTATGTAACAGTAGACTCAACTCCCTTGCAGACGGTAATGTATACAGTTGGGGTAACAAAATAAACTCAACTCAATCAAATTATTTCAATGCTGCCTTTTTGGAGGGCCGTACGACTACCGGGCAGGTTTTAAGCTGTTCTTATTTTTGTTGTCTCTTAATGTCTACATAACGTAAAACACTTAATGAAGACTTTTCATTCATTCATTCATTAACTTACATTTTGAGTGACAATTTCTCTTTAGGTAATGAATGCTTAATGATGACATGAATTGCTTCAATAATTTTGTTCAGCAATGAGAGGCCTATAGGGTACAGCACACAGCATTTTGTCTCAAAGTAGAGCTCTAACACATGGAGGGAGGTGTGTGCATTATGCAGCAACATTACGGTCGTTACAGTGTATAAAAGTTAAACTCTGGTGCAGACCCCAGGTGTATCAGCCTTAGTGAAGTTAGTTTGGTTTGAGTTAATTAAAAACTGGCTTCATAACCTGAAAAGCATCAAGTCTATTTCCCTCAGCTTTACTACACCACAGAGGGATTCTCTGGAAAGGTGATTCTACTCTAAATGATGATAACATCATGTTCGCAACACAACATCACCACAGAGCAAACTCGGGCATTACTGCCAAGCTCACAAAAGCTGTGTTTTGGGAAAACCAAGAGCAAAGGTTTAAGGTAGGACTTATAGAGAAAACACATTATGTTGATAGCCATTCATCATTTCCATCAGTGGGACTCTGGAACGGCACATCAGAAACAGGCGGTGTGTGCAATACCTGCTGGTGCCCTCCTGGCTGTAGAAAACCGAGTAGGTTAGCTCTTCTCCGTGTGGCTCAGCCGGCGGGCGCCAGGTGAGCTTGATGAAGCGGGTGGAAACCAGCAAGGCCACGACGTCTCTGGGCGCAGAGGGGGTGGGGCCTGTTGGACTGGCTGCGCCTCCGGAGCCTGGCGTTACATGGTCAGTAGTGTTAGGAGTCAGTGAGGGGGGAGGGGAAGAGGGCAGGGCTACGCCTTTCGGTGGGGAGAAAGAGGAGGAGGTGGGAGAGATGGGGGGAGGGAGGCAAGGGCAGCGCGGGGCAATGGGAGAACGGAGGCGTTCGAAAAGGCACAGGGCGAGAGGAGGAGAGGGGCGGAAATTGAAATGACAGTGAAACGAAAGGAAGGAAGGGAACACAAACAGAAGAAAAAAAGAAAATAACAACGGAACAAAAAAAAAAAGGCTTTTGGCATGACAAGGAACCACAGAAATAAAACGCTTCTACTACACTTACAAAGCTGACAAATACAAGCACAATACGGAGGGGCACTACCACATGCAAGTCTACACACTAATGTCAGGGGGGGAGCAGAAATAGTACATCATACATTTAAACGTCAAAGACTTCCTGTTAGAATCCAATCAATGACCCAGAAATGATTGGTTTTCAATTGATTATGTCAGAGGTACAGTTTGATAGTTAGCATAAACATAGAGGTGAGTGTCTTTTGAGGGACACAGACACCATCTGCATAGAGTCATATAACAAACATACTAAAGGACTAAATTCCAGACTCCAAACACAGCATGTGATATTTCTAAGCACTTTTTCTGTCACATTCCACAGCTTAGCCACAAAAATGCAAGTGATTTGAATTGGTGTTTTTTTTTAAAGGGAATAATCTGCGGTCACACAGCAAAATCTGCTTTCCATTTGCAGTGCAAGTGGGCGAAACAAAACCATACGGAAAGAATGTCAGTCTGAATGACATTTCCATTTGTCTGCAGGTCGAGGAAATTGACCGGGGGGCAAAGCTGGCAAAAAGGCACCACGGCAAGTGTAGTATGTACACGTGTATTATTGCTGCAGAAATGTATTGAAATGCAAAATAATTGCAGGCTTATTTGTCTGCATGTCATGTCAATAAACCTCTTATTTGGCTTTCAGTATTTGTTTACCTTTCAAATTCCCCAGAGTTCAACTACTTTTGTGACTGGAGTGATATGAAGAAAAAAATGTTGGCTAAATCACACGACCTTGAAAACTGCTGCGCACACATTCATAAACACACACACACACACACACACACACACACACACACACACACACACACACACAATGTTAATAAGCCTGTTTATCAAGAACTGACCTTGTGCCTCCACCCACACCTCTTAGAAAAGCTACATTGATGGCTCTGAATGTGTCTGTGTCTGTTTGTCTGTCAACTGAAGAACAATCTCTCTAGTACTTATACGTATTACTGAACCATTATCCTCAATTATAAACTGGCACATGCACATACACACGCAAACATACTTGACGAAGGAACTCATCATCCAGTATGTTTGTACAGCTGTAGAAGTACAAGTAAAAAAAAATTAATACTACAATTTAATTGTAGTCACCTTGGCAATAGAATATATTGAGTACTTCAACAGATAAAGACCTCAAGAAAACAACAGCACTAATAGAGGCAGCAATAACAGAACAAAATAAAAGAAACTAAAACTAGAATTGTATCACCAAGGGACTATGGAAGGACAAAACACCTCTCTAAAAGCAGTAAAAGAGTGGTAAACTTTATACAACTAAATTCATGATGTCGTCCTTCATGTCAGCTGGTAACACAAGTATCTTTTGGTTTTATCCAACAGTCCGACAGGCAAATTGGACAAGAATCAATCAAAGCTCGTGTGTAAAAAGCAATTTCAATCTCTTCAGTTAGTAAGTGTCAAAGACCGTGGTCAGGCTGGATGATGAAGGTCATATGTTTGTCCAGGGCATGACATGAACAATCACCTGGGGGACTGTTAAATGATGTCATCTGCTTAACGTTGGGGACACTTACAGGATCTTCTGTCATGTCTGCACCATCTGCTTTTGAGCCACTGAGCATGTATACGGGAGGATACAGAAAAATAATGCAGAAACTGAGCCAAGTTTCAGTACGCATAAATTGGCACGCTGAGTAAAAGACTTTATCGTTTGCACTGCGTCAAATATGCAACCCACGTGGGTGAGAAATCAATCTCTAATGCTATATAGAGAGAGAAGAAACTGGGCTCTCCCACAGAGCGATGGGTAGGGTGAATATGGCCTTTATGGACAGGTCACACTGTGAATTGCAAACACATTGGTGACCGTCCTTACTGTCCGTCCGTGTTTTATTTGCACTTGACGACAAAAATCAATGCTTTTGCCACTTCAGACAAAAGGCAGCGTAAAGCCGGCACATTTCAGGGGAGCAAATGAAACATCCGATCACGTTTCCGTCTTTATACACCTTGTCGACTGTCGGTGATTTCACATGCCGGGCAGTTTTCAGGGCCTTCCTGGCAATCTGTCTTGTATGTACAGGCCTAGGATGGTTACAGTAAGGAGGTGTCAGCTTCTCACTGCTGCTGCCAAGTTCTATTCATAGCTGATTAATAGTATCATTAGTCTCTGTGCCAGGGGTAATGAATGGCTGACATTAAGGCTTAACGAGGAAGGTTACTCCAGATCTGCATAATAAATCTGGCTAACCAATATGAAAAAACAGTCCGGACAAAGACATGCATTGCAAATCATTCATCTTAATAATCAAAAGGAGTAAAAGCTCTTTGTGAAATAACGATAATTGGAGCAGCCTTAAAGTTCGGATTTCAAAAACTCAAACTTTCATCTTGCTAACTCCATCTCTTGCCGTGATCCCACTGATTTTTCATGATCTGGCGGTAGACTAAATATTAAATAAAAGACTTTACCTGAGTGATGAGACGATGTTCCTCCAGAAACGTAGCATAAATCTACCCAGTGTAAACGTCTGACCACAGCAGCCTGAGCACTGTAACTACAGATAAGCTTCTCAGCTCTTACAAGAGGAATTTTCTCAGAAGTGAGCAGCACTAGCTAGCTTCCATGTCTAATGTGGTTAGATAATGATGACTGCATAAGAGGCAGAGGCAGTGCGATACTAATGGTCCATTACTGAATGAAGAGAGGGAGCGAAGAACAGAACAAGAATGAATAATACAATCCAAAAGGCCTGCTCACTAGCAATCTCAGTCTCAGGACAAAGCAGATGGTAAATTACACATAAATTGCCATGTTCTTATTCCACTTTAAGCGTCTGTTATGAAACTTTTATGTCTTCCATTCTCTATTCACCGTTGTTGCAGCACCACTAGGCACCCTGAGTGAAAACTGGCAATTTCAGGAATCGTGTCTTTAAGGACACCTGATTGGCTGCTTCAAAGAACAAATCAACAACAAAGACTTCAAGGCCATTTTAGGAAATACTAAGATATAACAGGATAAAAATGAGGTAAAAATAGCCTAATATGTCCGATCTATTATTCTAACAAGCAGTTGTGGTATGGAGACATATGTATGACTATTGTTGTAAAATGAGAAGCACAAACCAATGCGTGTGGTTGAAATCTTATACAAAGCCAAGGACGCAGAAATCATAGCTTCCGTCTCTGGACTTTCATTAAAATGTAACGCTAACAGACAACAGGCAACATATACTTGACCCTATATGTTCTCAAGGCAATACACTATAGAGGAGGAACATTATTGGTCGGAGCAGCTTTGAACAACTACTATCTATTTTTCTCGCTGGAACATAAGTATCTTGTTCCTCTCACTTTCTGCCTAGGACTGGAAAGATGAGCAAGCCTGACAGCCCATGACATTTGAGCGGCTCCTTAATGTGCACACACAGAAAACTGAGTCAGAAAAGGAAGACGCTTGAAGACAGAGAGAAAAATGAAAAGAGAAATTGGGGATACGGAGGAAAAAGCTGACTGAGGGGAGTATCTTGTCCACACCAATAAGAAATTTGATTTTGAACAGACTTTTAACAGTTACAAAGTGCTTTACAAGCGATCCGATGTTAAGTGAAGACCGATTAGATGAACAATAAATGCGAGACATTCATCATATAAAATGTGCGGCGATGAAAATGCTCATGAGGGACCAAACAATATGAGGGCTTTTTCTCTGGACCTTTCCTGGACTTCTTCCTTTTGTCTCCAGGCGTCTTCTCATTGGCTTTAAACTGATACAGAGTCATTATCAGATTACCCATAGGGCTTTGCAAACACACAACTTTCTGAGTGGGGAATATATCAGTATCTACACACATTCCTTCCTTGGAATATCAGAGACTGCCAAGATTAAAGTAAAGCTCGAACCTCCCAAAGATTTAAACTGATGAGGTGTTCCATCTCACTGACATAATCCATAAAGACAAAAGCCTTTGTCTCACAAAGCGAACTCCCCATTACTGTCAAACAGCATCTTCTCCTCGTAACTCCACATCCTGTTATTAGGTCATGTAGACTTGAAATCTGTCTCAATTCCCAGGAGACAAATCAGCTTTTATAAATGCCGGTATAAACCTTTTACATATGCGTTTTTCAAGATAAACTTTACTTGTTAATCTCCAAAATATAAAAATGTTTTCTTCTTATTGCCTCCTCTGTTCGCTGGTTTAATGTGATGATGATGCTGGGGGCGATGTGGGTACAGCAAAGTCAAAGTAAGAACTTCCTGTCCTTATTACATTCTGGCAGTAATTACAGTATACTTACGGTGATAAAGCTTTTAATTTTACTAATTGCTATGACTGCTACCGCAGCTTCTCTGACTGACTGAGCATGAGCCATAATTGCTGTTGTGAAGTTTGGGTATGTGGGGATGTAGGTTTATCTACACATTCACTGACGCTGTGCCTGTTGATCCCCAATTCCACTTTGATTTGCCAGTTGCAGGCTGAGTCACAGACAGTTTACCCGCATGGTGAAACTTCAAATATGGTGTTATTGCGGCAATAAATTAATATATGTGTTGGTTTTTTTTGCATTTCTGTTTTATTTTTCAGCCAGGAAGGACGGACAAGTTAGGGGATGGCATGCAGCAGAGGGCACAGGTTGGAATCAAACCTGCGTCACTATGGTTATGTTGAATATGTGCTCCACCTTCTGAGACACTGAGGCGCCCGATAAGTCAAAGTTTTTCAAACGCTGTTTATGCATGTGAATATGACTGAAAGCGGCGTAAATCTAAATAAGCTTGCTCAGTTTGAAAGCAAGTGATGAATTTCTTAAACATACTAAATTCCATCAAATGTAAATATCAATAAAACATAAAAAATAGGGTGAATAAAATATAAAAAAAATGATACCGATGACTTAAATCATGCAGTGGAGACTAAAGAGCTGAGAGCAAGCTGTGAGTCGGTACCATCTGTGAATCGCATCATTTTCAAGTCAATTTCAGTGGCAGAGGGGCAGAAATCTGTGATTGCCACATTGAAGAGAATATGGAAAACCTCATTCATTAGCACATGACCAAAATAAATGGTACATCATTTTTTTTTACATCAGTAGATTAGAATTCTTTCAAATACCAGAGACGTTGGTTAACGTTTGCTTAAGGAGAACTCATCAACGTGACATTTCAAATTGCACATCAAGTTGGATGATGGTGTGTCTGTGTTGGCCACTGATACTGCCTTTACACATTTACATTTTCTGGTCTTTCTCATGTGGTTTACTTTAAAAAAAAACAAACAAAAAAACGACAGTGGTTCTTCTGGGTTCTCTGAATAAACAGCATGTTCTATGACAGAATATTTGCAACACCACTTGTGTTCTACTGGGAGACAAAAATCAACCCTGTGGACTGATCCTCTGATCCCAGAAGGTAGGGAAGATAAATGGCCCCCTTGTGAAACGACAACTATAATTGAAGGGGGTCAAACCCATCAATAATTAATCATCCATTGTGTGAACACTCAGAGTCCCTCCACCATCAAACACATGTACTCCCCTGATCCGCAGGACACTGCTGAGTTAATTTGAGTATGATTGTTTTGTTCCCCGCAACTCCTTTCTCCAACACACAGGCTGTCACACACATGCACACATACACACAGCAACATCCATGATCATGAGGCCACCAGCTGCTTGCCCAGACTCTGAATGCAAATTAATTTCCATGGCTATACAATGAAACCTCCCCACCCCACTTGCCCGTTTGACAAATCTACACTGTACATGTCATGTGATCCACCTGCTGGCTGGCAAAGAAAGAGAGGCCTCTCGGGCTCCCCATTGAAGCGGATCAAACAGTTAGTGATGCTGTACATCTCCAGAGCATTACCCAATACCGGAACCAGGCTTTTGTTACTGCACTGCCTGCTTTTGTGCCTCGTTATTACCTTGGAGAAATGAGAATACCGTTCAACCTTTCTGAGAGAACAGAGCCAGTAATTAATTTCACAGAAAGCTGCTTGCAAGCACGTGCACGTGCACTTTTACATGTAGAGCCTGTATAGTCAGACAGACCACTAAAGGCTGAAAAGGTCAGGTGGAATGTTTGCAGAAGTAGGACCAGCTGGATCCCTCATGGGAGACAAACAGTCCAGATAATCAGACTCCCACCAATAAAGCCGCTTTCCTCTTTGAAAAGCAGTTATCATAGCAGGCTGGCAGGCAGCGGGGCGCCCACAGCTTACTGTGATGTTACTCCCTGCTCTACTTTTAGTTTATGGAAAATGGGAGGTACGGATGAGAAATGGGGAGCGGGTAGGTGGATGCAATGGAAGAGAAGGAAAACTGCAGCGATGGTGGCACCACCCAGAGAGGTTAGCTGCCTGGAGTGAAGGGAAGGGTGTAACGGAAAGCGCTGTTTTTGTGCCACGTGGCACTTCCAATTACTCAGTCCCTGAAAGTGCACCCAGAGGACCATCCGTGTCCAAAAACATCAGTTCAGCATCCTGGATGAGTGAGCTGTGTAAAATAGTGTCGGGAAAAAAAAAGCAGGTTTCACATAGGACAACACACACACACGCCCATTCCTTTAACTGACACTGATAACAAGTTTGACCTTCAAAATACGGAACTGACGCAGGTACTGAGAGCTATTTTAATTCAGTTTCTCTTTCCTGTGCAAAACAAGAGCAAAATAGACAGCCATAACATTTCACAGTTAGCAGTTAGGTGACAGACCATTTATAAATGACGCACAGTCTTTCACCACGGCTGAGTAAATACAGCCCATAGAAAATTTAAGCCCATACTGTGAAGGCCCCAGCTTGTTAAACACACACACACACACACACACACACAACATGCCTGAGAGATAGAACTACGACAGAAACACTTTGCCATCAGTGCCTGTATAAACAGCAATTTGGTGAAGGCCGATTTCAGCTCTGCACAATCAATTTAGGTTATAATCCCTCCGATCAGCATCCTGCAGGAACACTGTTGCTAATCACTATCACCAACGTGGTGTGTGTAAACACCAACAAACAAATGTTGTGTGTGGAATCAATTAAGACGCAGCGTGCACATTGGAGGGCTTCATCCCAGAATTTGAAAATTAATGCATTTAACTGTGGGGCAGAATTTAGGGGAATATCTTCATATAATTAAAATGCCCCGTAGGATGCTCCTGATGCTATGATTAATGCTGTGATTACAGGCATTTATTCATCTATCTACAATGCTCTAAATACAAGAACAATGTCATCATTTTGTTTAGTCATATACAAAGCACAACAGTAAATACCTAAGAGGGTTTGAATAGGGGGCAAATGGACTTGAAGACGTTTGACCTGGACGGTGAGGTTAGAAGGGGGGACCTTGGTATCTTTAACCAACCCCAGTTGTATTCAACCCACCTTGGATAACCATGACTTGGAGAATCTTCACGGACAACAACAAAGAACATTTGTCATGCTTGTAGCAAAATAAAAAACGATTGTAACAAATGCAGCATGGAAATACATACAGAGCAACAGAAATTTTGAAGGTCATGGATTTGGAAGAGAAAAGATAAATTCTTTTTCAGACCAAAGGATAAAGCAACTTTTTGAACTTTTAGATTTTTTTTTCCAGAACAAACAACAATTTTTCTGCAGGTGTTGACAGTATGCAAATGAGTAAAACAAGTTAGCTAGTTGCTAGCATACAGTACTTATCAACTTTTTACTTCTACACAAAGTAGCTACACTCTCTACTCCATTCCTCAAGTCTATAGAATCGTACGCAGTAAGAACCGATTGTCGCTGATGAGCAACCGTGACGTGACTCCAGCAGTGTGCTAACCCACGTTAGCATAACTCGGACGGAAAGTGGTTGAGACAACCGTGGTAAAGTTAGTTTGATTTTGTATGTTTCACAAAGGCGAGGGTCCTGCTGTATCCAAAGTGTTTTAGAATTTTGCATTCCCCAGACAAGGATGACAGAAGGGCGAGGAAAAAAAGGCTTTTGTGTGAAATGGGTCCTTTAATGCAGCCAGGCTGAGGGCAGGCACCATTACACTTCGCTCCCTACTTCGAAGCAGGGCCAGAAATGTGAAGGCTGGGCTCCATTGAGCTCAGTCTGGGTCAGCTGCGAGCGTAATGGAGAAGAGAGCCGGGGAGGCAGCTCTGCATGGCTTGGTACGATTCGGCACCGTCGTGAAGAATGGCCATTCGACAGAGCACTGTAGTGGCGGTGACACGATTATTATGGTGATCAAGAGCGTAAAATCAGGGTAATGATTTAAGAAGAGCAATAAGTAAACAGGATTATACCGTGTTACGTTTGACCGCATGAAGGTAGAGAGAGACGGCATATAGTAAAATAAAGCGTGACCACACAGCGTGTGCCTACGGGACGTGTTTAACTGTCACATTTTTGCACCGCTACTGCAGTGAAGGTAGGCTTATGGTGCACTTGCTGCCCAGAGAAAACACACTGTACACACCCGCACTGTGCTGACACATGCACATGCTCACACTATTACACATTGGCTCCTGCTGGCCCGGCCCTGACCCTGATAGCTGATGATGGAGCACGCTGTATTCCCCAAAGAGGTCCTGGGCTTTTATTCAGTACCGGTAGTCTGGCTGGAGGGAAGAGTCTTTTAGCAGCTTATTCTCACTTCTTGACTTGAAGAGGGAAAAGTGCAGCGCTCTGTTGTAATGGAAGGATCCAGCTTTTGAGGGTTGTCTGCTATACATGTGGAATGTTTCAAAATGTGTTTTACTGTTCTGCCTACTGGAGCCCGTGATCTAGTTACATTTTATATTACATGGATTCATATTACAGTTTTTTCCAGCACCACTGGGAGAGCAGAGCATCTCCATTTTTTCATCTTTTATTTCAATATCCATTCTTGATTTGTATTAAAAGAGATCCACGAACGTGAAAAGGCACTGAGATTTATTTCTATAATAAACCTTGGGCTGTTGTGTAGATGGAAATAATGACTGCTGGTGCTAAAATAAAACAGATCAAATATTTCAATGTCTGTTTGCAGTTGAAAAAAAAGTGAAAAAAAAACAGTAAATACTTGCCACAATATCCTTAACTTAACACAAAAGAGTTTGGAGCTCCCTCTGCCTTTTGTTGTTTACAGTGTGAGCTGAAATGCTTCTGGCAGTCGTGTCCGTCCATACCCAGATCGTCTTCACTTTACACTTGGCGTACTGTGCTCGTTTAGATCCTATCTATTTTTGACTGTTGTGGTTGTCCCTGATTTTTGTTCATTTTTATGGATTCTTGCCTGCCTGATCCTCGGGAGACACTTTGATTTTCACTTCAAAATAGTAGATATTTTTAAAGGGAAACAGATTTTCATCTTTATTTTCAGTCCCTGTGTAGCCTAAATTGGTTGTGTGATTCTGATCGGAGAAGACATCAGTCACCACGGCCCACTGCATACGGGGTCATTTGTGGTAAGTAAATTTCCCTGAAGTCAAACAATAATAGATTCCATCCACACAGTCCGTTGAGCCATAAGAAAGCTCCATATTCACTGTAACTGTCCTCTCTTCGAAGGGTTAAACCTCCAATGGTGTGCTGTAAATTAGTGGCATATAAATAAAGCTTGTGTGGGTTTTCCTGGCACGTTGATGCTTTCTGAACATGATCTCTGTGAAACTCTTCCTCCCTCTATCATTCTCAGAGGAGGTCTGTTGTGCAGAATGCTGTAATTAATTGATTTGCTAATGACTCCACGGTATTGTGCATATCAAAATCTTCCCCTTTGTGTGTTCCTGTGCTTCCAAAGCTGATCTGTCATTTTGTCAAGTGACTGATTGACAGAATCTATTGCAATTTATAATGTTGCCTGCTCACACGGATTTTGAGGGACATAGAGCGCTCAGGTGGTGATGAGGCATCTGCGGGAGTTTGGGCGGGGGAACCCTTCTATTTCCTGTCGCTGTCCTAGGAAGGGCGAGAGAAGAGTAATGATAGTCTGTCGAGAGAACCGTAGACATAACTGAGGACTGTTTTGTGTGGATTTAATAGTCTAATAAATATATTTGCATCAGCGATGCTTGTCTTTTCTTTAAATAAGTAATAACAAGAAGAGGAATACGAGAATATACAGCATAATAAATCTAAAATTCATTCATCACATCTATCACAATCAGATGTTTTTAAAATGTATTTTCTCTTCCCTGAAAATGGCAGAATATTTATCAATTTATCTTAATTTAATTCATTTCAGTGCTTTTTGATTGCGATAGCTATGGCTAAATCTGTGTGAGATGAGAGCTTGCGTCTGGTTTGGGCACTAGGAACCAAAATATGAAAACATTCTTTTATATGAGCTGAGGGAACAGAAGGAGACGGAGGGAGAGTCACATCCAGACTCAGAGTATTTCCATATTGTACTCACAGCATACAGAGGGACCTAAAAATAAGTATTCACATGCAAATTGATGTGCACCACTTGAATTTATGCAAGCATTAAAAAGCAAAACACACCACCATTAAGGGCAAACAGCGAACCCGAGTGGCTTCACTTTTCCTTTGTTTGCCCACATTTGCTGCAGACCTTTCTGCCCGCCTAAACAAGCGTGTTCAAACTCGCTGCTTTAATCTGAAGTGTTCTGCTTCAACAAGAGGGCACCTGGTAAGAGTGTGCAGGCCAGAACTTTGTTATGTGGTCATTGGTGCATACAAAATACTGCAGCGTACCAAAAACATTATAACCAAATGAAGGTTATTTCATAATAAGTAATAATGCTTGGTGCTGCTTTCCCCAAATGACCAAAGCTTATGGAAGCCAACACCAGCTATTAACGAAGTGTGTTTGGGATTTTAGAGAACTAAGTAGAGAGCAACCACATGGCAAAACAATTATAAATTCTGTTCTGGTGTGTTATTAAACCTTATATCCTTCATGGAAATATAAAAAAAACATATAAATGATTACTATGCCTTTGTATGTACAAAGTTGAAAAACAAAGAATCATTTCCTTGCCGACCTGTAATTTCCATCTAAGAAAATACAAAAGTGCTTCAGATAATATGTTATAGTCTAATAATAGGTAATAATAGTCTATAGGAGGCAAGTGATGACAGTCCCTTAAATAGAATATATAGAGAGAGAATCATCACCTGAGAGATAGTGAACGGTTAATTCAACTTATTGAATACATTTCCCCATTCAAACTGTGCACAATGAGTGAAAACAGGACACTGAAGGCTGCTTCCAAAAAGCTTGATCTGTTCTGACTGGCCAGCTGTACGTAGGTGGGTCAGTTCAAATGCATTCCTATGATGTTACAAAAGTACTCACCAAACCAAAACTGACAGGGCAAGTCATGTTCTTTGTCTTATATATTTCAACTTCCAACTAAGTTTTAAAATTTTGATATCAAACATACAGCAGCTAAGCTTTACAATTTCTCCAATTGTTCAAAAGCAGAGTTCATTACAGCAGTTTTTTTGTGAATAATTATTCATTTACCAGTGGAAAATTTGAAATCAATGTTTTGGTGTCTAGCTAGCAAGACCAAACATACCTCCAGAAGAAGCAGAAATGGAATGTGGCAGCTTTACAAGGCCCATTAAGAAACACTTAGCTGGCCTGCATTACACTGCATAATTAGACCTCCTTAAGGTCCAATTTTGGCCTTTGTGCTCCCATTTACCCACATCTGTTGGCAACTCGTTGAAACATGTGGTGCATAAAATGTCCAATATGAGAGACTATTTTGAACACCCTCTGAGTTTTTAGGGTTTTAAGAATGCTGAAGCAATATGAAGTAAGACAGTTTAAAGCTGTGTAGGGTGGCCTTTTGTGGACCAAACCACTGGTATCTAACTCATTAAAAGGCAGGAGCACTGATACAGAACCCATACAGCCATAAATAACAGCCCGTCAGTTGCTAACAGCTGACAGCTGACCTTTTCCTTTCCAAACAGCCACAAGTGAAGCCACATTTCATACAGCTGCCAGTGTCAAGATGCAAAGATTATGACCACTAATGAATATTAGCCAACTTGAAGCCACTGGTGTTTAGACAGCACATGCCCATTGATTTCTCTGATGGGTGCAGACAACTTTATCCCTGTGGCAGCCACAATGACAGGGGTGCTGTCCCGGCTGTGTCTCAGGATAATTCAAGCCTGGCAGGTGTGAGCAGGATACCTGACTGAGTGGAAACCCCAAGGTAACAAAGACTGGGGGGGTTGTTATTGTGTTGCAAAATGGACAAAGATGCCCCTGTGAGAGGGGTTAATCAGAGTGTGTGGCTGCATAGGGGGCCACGTTCAGGGGCGGCACAATTAACACACATCGCAGTGGGTTGGACTATCACAGAAAGCAGGTGGCAGTGACAGACAAAGAGAGAACGTGACAGGAAGAAGCCAGAAACTCCGTGGGAGACAGAAACGACTGAACTTTTAAGTTCAAGATTTTCACACGAAAACGGACTCACAAGGCATCAATACCATGGAAAATGGGCCGACTTCAAACGTCCAATCATTAATACACCTATGGAGCCACGAATCAGTCCCTCCGAGAGCAGAAACCACTTTCACACAGCGAACCAAGCAACTGTGAAGAATGTTGCAATAGATGTGTCTGAGCTCACAACGTCAATAATTTACAGGAAGAATAACCCATATCAACACAACTGCATGGAGAGGGAGCTGGAGAACTTTTTATTGGCTATGGCTGGATGAACGCTACCAAGTCTGTCCTTTGTGGAGACAGATGTACAGGCTCCCCCAAAAAAGTGAGAAGCAAATGATTCTCTGTGATATTTATAGATTAAACACAGACCCGTGTGTTTACAGCCCTCCTCAGAGCAGCCACATGTACACACGCCTGTGGAATTCACATCATTCATCTTCTACTCAAACAAAACGAAAAGACTTGGAGCCATGGGTGGAGATAAACCCTTATCAATGGTGTCAAACGCAAACACACAAAGCGCTGCAGGTCATCATTATTTCTGACTTAATGTCCTCCAATCGGGGGGGGGGACACAGCTGGAGGCCACTGATTGGACGCTGCTCAGCTAATACATTAGCCACCTGCTACACTCTGGGAGAGTTCACGTTTGATTAAATTGTGCTATGTGCCCAAAGTATAGAGTATAATGAAAATGATGCAAAGACAAAAACGCTCTGCTGCCTCCTTTACTGACGTTTATTTTTCGGTGTTAAGATTATTTCACTTTCATCTCTTTTACCATTTTATTGCTCCTCTATCTTCCACGGCAGTGTTTCATGTATATTAGGTTTTTCCACTTATATCGTGTTTTAACTTATTTGCGGTGAGATGCTTTGTAAGGCCCATGGGGTGTTATCACCAGGTAAATTATATCAAAGTTATTCAATATTACATTTTTCCAAAAGGTACGAGGAATGATTCTTCACAGTTAGTTCTATTTTTAGGGTCTGTGCCTTCACTTGTTGGGTTCAATCCTTGGTGTTAACCTCTGTTACACTCTGCATTCAGCACTCCAGCATGTGTGTTCACACTCAGGTCTCTTGTGCTATAAGAGGCTGAATCTTTGTGGATGTTGCATCAACACAAACTTCTCATACATCTAATGTGGAATGGATTTCTTACAAATCTAACATTCACTTTCCTAGCTAAGCTTCTGTTTCCTTTAAAGCAGCTCAGGTTTAATCCAACCCAACTCCCCTTTTGGTTTTCCAGTGGTTCATTTCACTACACATTTTCACACACTCCAGTTCACAGATTTGTGCAGCCTATCATGGAATCTGCCTAATTGTTTACAAATAAGGCAATAATGGTGCCATAATCGTAGCCATAATGGAGGCCCTCTGCAACTGGGCTCTTAGCTGCGAATTGCTAAGTTGCATTTGCAAACAAACAGCAGTGGACTCACCTAATTGCTGCCGTGTTTCTGACCACTCGTACATCTGGTCAGCTCATCAGTTTGTTACAAATATAATCTAATGAACGATATGTCTAACTGGCAGTTTGTCTTGTTCAGAGCCATACCTTGATCCAGGATGATGAGTTGGGCACTGGACTGGATGTTGCCTGCATCATTTTCTGCTAGACACTGGTAGAAACCCTCATCTGACTTGACCAGACCCAGAACCTGCAGGTTGTGCTCCTTCTACAGAGAGAGGGATAGGAGAAAATAAACAGAAAATGTTCTGATTCGTTGCTACCTATTGTTCTATAACTGTGAATTCGTGCAAAATACAGTATGTGCCGTGGTGTTAACAGTGATGCAAAAAAAAAAAAGAGCTTACAATTATTTTGAAGTAGTCACTGGGAATAACAGCATCTCCATTCTTGACCCATTTGACAGTGGGAGCCGGCGAGCCTGTGACCTCACACTCAAAGATGATGTCCATGGACTCTCGGGCATAAATGTTGGCTGGACGCTTGACAAACTGGGGAGGAACTGTGGAATTGAAACAACAAACAGATGTCAGGGGATTTAAACAAACACTACAGCTCACGCTAAAGTTCGGTATGATGTCTGAACAGTTAAAGCAAAGTCAGAAACGAGAGTTGACCAAAAGAAATAGTGAAGATTGTTTTCGTTATAAAATGCAATAAACAATTCATCAAACCTGACCAAGCATATCAAGCTCAATGCTACGATCTCTGGCAGGAAGTGAACGAGGCCAAAAGAAGCACGATTCCTTTAACCGTTGGAACAGCGGTTAAGGGTATCACATAGAAATAACTGATCCCATTATTTCCTGTAACTTCTCACACGGCCGTGACATTTTCAGCAGATGGCAACGCTTCAAAAGGTCAATAACCCCCTGTTGCTTTGTATTCCAGTGGTATTCTTGAAGTAACAGTACAGGGTGTTAGCATGCAACACAAACTAAGCCTCACACTTGCAGATCATCCCTAGTCCTGATAATGAGGGCCAGACAGGAGTTATTTGATCTGCTGGGGCGTTACAGTGGCTCATCAATCTGTCCTGAACAAGGTCAGTAGGAGCACATAGTCCAGGCCTCGCCCTCTCTCTGTGATTGGAGTGTCCGTGTATGTGAGAGTAAGAAAAGCCAAGTATGTGTGTGTCTGTGTGTGTGTGTGTGTGTGTGCACGCGCTGTCTCTGCTTCTGTGCATTCAGTGATAAGTGGCGACCTCACTGAGCACAGTTTAAATGACTGTATTGTTAGTGTGTCAGAGTGTGTAGAGCTTTGCTGGGAGCCTCGGGCTCCATGATAGCTTGTTATTAGTCTCTATTTTCTAGCTATTCACAATGGTTGATTGGATATTAGTAACAGTGGGTGGATAAGGTCCTTTTATTTGTAAGACTAGGAGACTGTGAGGTCAGGTTCCACCTCATCTGTGTAATGTCGCTGTGCTTAATCTACTCCAAAATGAAGTTGCTAGTTAAGAATAAAGTAATCCAATGGGATTCACGCTCTGTAGCCCACTGCTATGACCTATTTATTTATATTTCTTTGTCATTAAAACCACTATAAACAGATTTATCCACTGATAACAGCCTCAATACAGCAGCAACAACACTCACTGGGGCCTATTTTTGTGGCGGTGCTCCAGCAGGCAGTGTATTTGTGGGTTGGCGTATTTGTGCCTCAGCACTCAGCACCTCCCACACAATAATAGTAATCTACTGCATGGAGAAACCAGTCTGGACTATTCATTCCATCTGTTGAGCCATTTTCGTCACGTGCCACTTTGATTGACATCGGCACTGACATGATGCATTACGAATTATGTGCCTGGCTGTGAAGATAATCATTCAGGTCCACATCCTTTATGATTTATTCCCTTATTGGATCCCACTCAGCCGTCAGGCAAGAGTAGTTGGTTACGGCCTCATTTATTGTCTTTGTGATCACTGAGGTGTTTAACGACAGAGGAGCTGTCACAATTATACACATTATCCTCTGATGACAAACCAGACAGCTACATGTATATTGCCATAGGCTGTAACAATCAAAGTTATATAGTATCCATGGGCCATCGAAAAGCATTCAGGGAAATTAATTACTCACTAAGTTTGGAGTAGCAATCGAACAGCGGACAAAGTTATATTTACGAGTCGAAAACTTCCTGATGGGTTTCGTGATGCTACGTGAGTTTAACACAACCCTTTAACCTTTGGGGCATGGAGAAAATGGCATCCATATAAAAAGTAAATAAACCCGTCAATACCTTAAAAACCGAATAGATGTTTTTCAATTAAGAAACTGAATTATTTTAATTTAAATTGTAATTTTAATATTACAATTTTTGGCCCTATTTTGGTTGTTTCTTCCAAGAAGCAGCCTTTGGTTTGCTTTACCATTTGGTATATACCACCGGCCACTGGGCACTTGAATGCAACATCAGTAGTACATACTGTAGCTGGTAAAAGGAAGAGTGAAGTGCATCACATTAAGCATGACTAAAATGAACTATAGCACTGCTTCTTCTACTCTCTGTAGTGATGCAGACAGTCCAAATCATCACTGGCCTTGCTTAACAGGCCTCGTTCATTGGGAACATTTAGAGCGCCAGCATCCACAAAACCGGCGCTCCAGCTCTGGCACAGGCAATTGGAATGTTGTCATTATGAATATTATTAGTTATAGCTGTGTTTGACAACTGGAGATCTCCTCTGAGAGACAGACCTATGGTGTGTCGGCTTTTCTCTCAACTACGATGGTGAATATTGACAACTGAGACAACGTTAGAAATGAGGATGGTGATGCCTGTAGACTGGATCACTCTATGCTTGTCAAGACAGCCATTACTTTGCTGTGGGTGTATGTGTGTATGTGTGTGTGTGTGTGTGTATTCCAGAGTTTCCTGCAGGGGTGTGTGTAGATGAGAAAAATGTGTTTCACAGTGTGATTTCCCCTAGATATTTGCTTCTTGTAGCTGTGCAACCGAGGCAGGTGGAATCTAATGCTTACTTTGGTGTATCGAGGGAGGTTGTAAACGTGTATGTGTGCGTGTGCGTGTATATATATATATATATATATATATGCGTGTGTGTGTGTGTGTGTGCATAGTTGAGCCATGTATGTACACATGCATAAATTCAACTTTTGGGATACATGTTTCCTTTCATTATTATTTGAGCGATATACTGTATATTTTGTTTGAATCCCTCTCTGCTGGTAGTATGTGCATGGGAGGATTTAGTTTACATAATACAAGCGGGTATGGATGTCCATGCTGTTTCAATCTATATGAATTCATTATGTTTTATGCTTGGCATTGTGTGTGTGTGTGTGTGTGTGTGTGTGTGTGATTGTGCATGTGTGTGTGTTTATAAAGCCCCCTGATGTGGCTTACTGGTGACAGGTTTAATGGCGACTGGTACCCTGCGGCTGTCGCTTTCTCCCTCCATCTCTCTCTCTCTCTCTCTTACTTACCCCCTATCTCTCCATCTTGAGCGCTCCTGCACCTCCCCCGGTCCATCTAAGCTGACATGCTCCATTTCTTCTAAATGGAGTTCAGACATTTGGAACCTATTGCACTGAGCAATGAGTAAAAACTAAACATACCAAAAAAAATTTAGGAGGGACAGGAAGCTGTTAAGAATCAAGAGAGACTACACACACACACACACACACGGAGTTGTGGAAGGATGTGTGCAATGTAAGTGTTTTTGGTCACCAGAGGTTCACAGAGAAGCTGCCTTATTGATTTTTAGTGACATCTGGCCACAGTAGAAAATCAGACAACTGGCTTACACTGACACTTCAAGAGAAACGTTGATCAATGGGCAAACTAAACATGCATGAAATGGCAACCGAAGTACTTCATTTATTTCTTCTTCCTGGACATAATCTGTCCACGTATTCTTCTCTACACTCTTTTTGCCTCCAGGTACTCATTTGTGTAATAAACTCTTTTTGTCAATCAAATATCTCTGAGTAGCCGTTTGTGTTTGCTTTCCATTTTGTGCAGCGGAAGCATAAAATGTGTCGGACTGCTGAACATTCTGATGGGGTTATAAATTAAATCCAGCTGTGTAGCAGTGAATTTGGATTAGTAAATGATACACAGCCCTCTTGAATGCAGGAATACTGACCAGAGGTCTCGACATACCAGCACTTGCATACTTTTGGGTGTGAACTGATGGTTTAACAGCTATGCAGTTGTTAGCATTGATGATTCAGTTGAAGAGTAAAAGGCCAGCGCAGACTTTCCAATGGCTAAATGAAGCAATTAAGTGCCCCGACATGGAGATGCGAGATGCTCGAGCCATGAAAAAATCCTATCTCAATAATGACAGACTATAATAAAAATGTTGAGACAAAATGGAAGTTTGTTTTTTTGCATGTCTGCTTGGTTGATAATTCTCTCCACCTATTACTTTCTAAAGCTCAACAGGCAAAATACAGGCCTCTATGCGTTCCTTCAGAACCCCACGGCTGACTCCACCATAAATCACTCTTAACATGGAGGTTTGTAAATCAGATAGCCCGAATAAATCGGCACTTGATCCAGTCTGTACAAATCATACTGTCTTGTTTTAGCACTTGATAGTAAAAAATCCCAGCAGGAACGCCTCCAAACAGTCTGCCTCACACTTGGAGTGTAAATAACCCATTTTAATGAATGAGCAACTCAACAGTGAAAATGCAGACAAGTAAGATGTAGAGAGAAGATCAAGAGATATTTAAAAGAGAGAGAATCGACAGAAAAAGTCCAGCGCCTTGGGCTGGTATTATCGCACGCCCGTAGCTTAGTCGAGGCAGCATTAAAGCAGCCTTGTGCCAACTCCTAAAAGAGGTCATATGTGTGTCTTACTACGAGCTGTGAGCTTGTTAAACAAACCCCTGTCAGATTCCGAAAGGGATTTTAGTAAGATTACTTTACTTTAAGATTCACTGCTCGATAGGAATAAATTGAGTAAAGCTACACCAAGGGTGAAAAGTCCAGCTTCTATCTGTGGTACTGGTTACAACTCAATGAAAAAGTGAAAAAGCAGGAGAAAACAGCTGAAGATGAGATAAGGTGAGCTTGACGAGATGGGTTATCTGCCCGACAAAGATAGTTTACTAAGATGCAAATCAGGGTAAACCTCTATAAATTGATACCAAACACATATGGAATGAAGACAAATTAAAGGGCAATTAATATCACAGCTTTACCACAAGTTAGAAATTACGTCATTTTTCTATGATGCATATTCAATTATCAATGTGTTATTAATGTGAAAAGTCCCTTTAAATGTATCCAAAGTCCTTTAAATAACCCTGAACGGTTTGACATAAAGTGTATTCAATCACAAATGAATTTAGTAGTGATTAGGGGGTTAACTACTTTGCCCAAATCCAGATTGCTTCATAAAGTTGAACAATGGCTAGTGGACAATTGAGGTTTACTCTGACGCCGGGGGGAGCTCAGACGGTAATTACCCATCCTGCTCTTCCCAAGATAAGAGTTTACTCTTAATCCAAACCAAACAAACGGCTTCAGTGTAAAAGTGGGGAAAGATGCTAACAAACCACAACCATAGTGCTGAGGATAAACCGTGCAGGTTGGTGTGAAAACACCAGCAGACTTCCTTTTTCCAGCACTGTTATTTAAGAAGAGCTCTAACTGAATATCACTATTCAACCTCGACTGGAGGTGTACCGATCCAACATCCAATTTGATCACGTATGTGTTCAATGACAATTATTTTAAGAGAAGTTCTGGTTCTCTTGTGCCTCCATGTGAACTAACACTCACGTTCCCTGTGAATGCTTGTTAAAAGCCAGGCTGTTTTTTTCCCCACGTGGAGACTGTCAACACGTTTCTCACGCTTTAATGAAGTCATGTTGGAGGACAATAGCTTTTATTAAAGTGAGACCAGAAACAGGCTCATTTGTCTTAAACGTGGTCACCGTGACAGTTTATGATTTATTTAGTTTTCTTGCGGCAAACAAAACAGGAAAATGCATTTGGACTTTAAACACTGCAAAAAAACTATCTCCTTCAGTTTATTTCAGTCTAAAAACAACTGGCTAGAACCAAAATGACCAGAGGAGAGCTAGATGGAAGCATCCAGCATTCTGATGAGGAAAAAATGTCTCTCGATTCAGGGGCTGGAACCCGGTCCGTCCCAATTCAGAGACTCCTGAAAACGTGGCCAAGAAAGGCAATCTGTTCTTCCCTCATTAGGGGGACACAACCAGTGTAATCCTGCATGCTGTAATCCATTGTGCAGCCTTCAGTGAACCAATTGTTTAATGGATTCAGGCAATGCACAACAGCTCATAAATTTGCCACGTCATTATGTCATATTTATGAAGTATTTGTGTTCTGGTGGTCATCAGTCAGTGGTAAATGTGTCACTTTAGCAAGAATTATTAAAGAAAAACAAACTAACGCGAGTCACTAATGTTTTTTTTTAGTAGTTTGGAAAAGCTGTTAATCATACAGCATTGCATGAAAACAGCACTTGATATATTTTCTATTAACTCAAAACCATATTAATTATTTATTGAAATAAAACAACACCATTTTTTTTCAAAGTTCCCTCATATCGCCATGGATCTTAATAACTCATGTGTTTAACCTCTTACACTCTGAGGTAAACGCTAATGGGTCTATTTTCAATGACCAGAAATGCCAAAATTTCAAAAGATACCAAATATATCAGGATTCACTATGGAAACGTTTGTACCATCTGATACCCAACACATCTGGGATAAAATAAATCTAAGGGAAATGTAAAATGCCATAGATAACAAAGATAAGATAAGATAACAATTTGCCTTAAAGTGGACTCAATTACCAATTAATCAGTATTTGTTGAAGTAAAACACTGCAGCACACTTTGTAAAGTTTAGTATGGAGGCAATTTTGTTTTCTGATCATCTTTCTGGTCACTATTTGTGTGTGTGCATTGGAGCATGTTTTTTCTCCCTCTGACGAGTGGTTAGGTTGGAATTCCTGCTTTTACAGCTGGATGGGCAGAGAAATGTTGGTCGGACGCTGAAAGCTGCAGCTCACGTAAGCTCATGATAAGGTGGACCCAGCTGGACTGGACTCCTCACTGCAGACACAGCAGCAAGACTGCTTGTGATACAAACGCTCCAGCAAGCAAAGCATGCATACCTGGCCTGCACGATATTGGAGAAAATTCACATCACAATTTTTCTTTTTTGATGTTTTACGATAATATTGCAATTGACACCATCTAATCAGGAGCCCAATAAAATGGAAAACATACATGTCCGTGGAGAAACTATTTTGGTCCCTCACATTCACACAAAAGCACAGGCACACAGGGTCCAGGTCTGGGTGGTGCCCCCAGTCACGCAAGACCATAATCAAAAGCTGCTGCCTCCTCTGGCCTCATTTATCCTCTTGCCAGCTCTAATAGAGGGTGCGATGTCTCAGCGGAGCCACACTGAACGGCACAACACAGACACACACACAAACATTCAGTAACCAGAGAAACACATACCATATACATGAGAGTCAAGTGTGCCTCCATTCAAAGCCCCTATACATATACAAGTCCCTCACAGATGTTCAGCAGCTAATTACAGCCGGTGGAAACAACTTATTTCACTATTTGCCCAGAGTTTTGCTGTTAGAATAACAACGTTTGGTTGTGTGTGTGTGTGTGTGTTTTCACGGATAAATGCCCTCATGTTCGAATTCATTGGCACTTCATCAATAATTTATTTAAAAAATACAGTGTATACTGCTGTTGTGACATTATCTCTGCCAAAGCTTGGAAATGTGATCATAAATAATTCTGTAATGCTTGTGTGTTTGCATTTTGGCTGTACAACAGCAAACATTTACACTTTCTGTGGGCACACTTTGGAAGCCATCCATGTAGCAGCTAGCTTTCTATTCATATTAAAAGAATGATTACATATAATGAATGTCATTTTATCCCTGTAATCATTCAAACCTGCCTCAAACAAAATGTGTTGAAAAATGCGTGGCGCTATTGTTATTTAAATCAACTTTATTAAGTCTCCAGTTTGGAACATTAGCGAGATGGACTGACAATGCCAGGACTTCCTGAGGTGCGTCTACAATAAATGCCTGCTATGCGTGAAATTACTGCAACAATAAAAGAAAGAGAATATAAAACAATGTTTGACAACGCTAATAAAGCAACAGAATGCCTGTTGGACAGTTAAATAATTTTTCATAGCTTTTGCTTTTTTGAAAATGGTCAATAATGACTGAATGAACAAAGGAAGTCTGCATCATGGCTTTGAGCAGAAGTGATGAATCGGTCTTATTTGAATAGAAAAATCATGAATTCTAACTGCATATGTAGGCATAGTTGCAGTATATATTATGTATGCATGGTAGTGAATACGTTTAAGTATGCACACACCTGCTGCAACCCACCCCCTTCCACAGACGAGCACCAGCTGCATGGTGAACCCTCAAGCTATCTCCGGGCCAAGCCTAACAGACTTTTTCCAAATCAAATCCCTGGGTGACACGCCACGTCTTTTCCTAAGCAGAAGCTGTCCCATGTTTATGATAGGAGAGTGGCCATAAAGCCACAATTTTGCCTTGTTACTGCAGCAAAAAGGCCCTAAGGTGTTTTAAAGGGGGACAGTCATATGAAAAAACTGTTTTATTATTTGTAAAGATTCATAACGAATAGATTTGTGCGGGCGTCTCTCATAAAGCATTACTGTCTCCTGAGGGAATCAACTGACCCTTTAAGTGCCAGTTCGGTTGTCAAGGGAGCAAATCAATGCCACAATTGGGTTTCTTGACGAATCCGTATGAAGCAAATGCAATTAAGCCGATGTATCTATGGCATGGAACTTAATCCAGCAGTTTTTTCCTTCTAAAGTGAACATTGCCTTTTCACAATATTCCACGAGTGCTAATCAATCCTCTACGGCTTTGCTTTATTGGGGGTGTGGGCCATCAGTGTTGACCGGTTGAACACGTGAAGGATGAAGAGAAACCATCAGTGGACAGGATACAGATTTGAAGGCTGAAAATAATGAAGTCAGATATCCTGGTCACCCCGTTCGTCTTTTCCATTACTGTCTGCTTTTATCACTGAGCAAAGGGAAATGATGAAAGGATGGTGGAGGGGTGATGAACGGATGAGGGGATTTAGAGAGACAGGATGGAAGCAAAGTACGGTGTGGCTGCACATGAAATGCAATGAAGTCAGGAATGAGCCTGAGGGTGAGTTCCCATTCTGAAGGTGTTTCACAGCGAATCCTGTTGACAAGCTTCACCTGGAAAGCATACAAGTACACACAATCTGTGTTCGTTTACTTTACCGCCAACACAAAGCTGCAAAACATAGGTGTGTCTTTGTTCCAATTCTAAGGAATGATTTCACTCAATCAGAAGGTGCTGAGTTTGTATTTACACGATATTTGCTCAAACAAAAATGGACTGACACTCCCTCAGGGAGTTAGAATAGGATGAATGGATGGATGGACAGATGGATGGGTGGTCTGAGATTTCAACATTCAGCCCTGGTCATTATATATGGTCTAGTTATTATTTACTATCTATTAGATTCTATTATGTTTATGTGGGGTGGAGTTAATGTGGAACATCAGATACTGAGATATAAAAAGTCTCTATATGCTGCACACTCCGTGGGTGAATGCTCTGCTCACCGTGAGTAGTGACTGAGTGTCTGTATAACTGCTACCTTTTTATGTGGTTCAGCACATTTTAAGCTGGCTACCAGCTTCATGGCATTTACTAACTGAGTTGCATATTTTGCACCTCTCCATAATTTACATGCCAGCTATACAAAATTGCTTGGTTTGTGGTTTAGACGTTCAGTGCCTGGAGTAATTTAGCTACATTTTTAAAGGAGTCTTAAAACACCGCAGTTTTGACTGCCAAGAGCAAGGAACCAAACTAGGAACTAAATAGTTCCAGTCCGAGATCCTGGCCTTTGTTCTTTTGTAGTCTTGTTTTGGGAATTATTTTTACACCAGCGTTTGGCTGATGGATGCCGTGTACAACATGTTGTGTACACTTTTGTCTGGGACAAATCAGTGCCGTTTAGCGTTGCTAGCTCCACCAGAGGATTTATTAAATCACCAAACAGTACTACCAATGGGGCAAAAAAATCAGTCCCATGGTGACAAATTGGTCGTTCATCCGTTCACAAACAAGTTCCCAAGTTTCAGAAGAAGCTCCTGTGGTTGCACGAAGGATTTTGACGAGCTCGTTCAGACTGACCTGTGAACTGGAGTAGCTCATTTATCCTCCACCGCGCTCTGTTTCCCCAACACATTCTCCCTTACTGCTGCTCCTCTCTGTGCTATAAAGTCGACCCTCAGAGTCACTTTGTTCCTCATTTATTTGGAACAATAATACCACTACCTCCTCAGAGTGGCTGTATCGGTGAAACAATTCCAGTTTCCTGATACCCTGGATTACATTCAATCTCACCTTGTACTGTGAGTTGGGCCTGGGCTTCAATAGAGGTGTTGGCGTTATCGGCCATGCAGGTGTAGATGCCAGCATCCTCCTCTGTGAGGTTGGTGATTTGGAGACTGCCCCCTCCGACCACCTCCACATGGCCCTCACTGAAGAAAGAGAAAAGAACGAAGACACAAAAAATGTTAGACTTGGCTGTGTAAAAATCACTCCGTCTTTCATTTCTTTATCCATTGTGCTACTTTTCTACTGAAGTTGTTTTCTTTCAGTGGCTAAAGTATATAAAAACATCTGCTCTGGTTACAAACTCTGTGAAGGACACGGACCTCTACCAACGCCGCTCCAGTTTGAAATCATTTTCAACAACCCTGGTTTCTAAACATTTTGAAGATTTGGATGCAAATAGAAGTTTTATGTTTTATCACTTTATTCTTATTGTGTTTGTGTTCTGTATAGCCCTTCTGACCAACATACAGTATATCTTATTAAAATCATAAGATGTTTGTTCATAGCTAATGACCCATATCTGCAAAAATCAAGTATCTAATGTCTTGGAAACACAACGATTTTAACCACCTTATATGAATCTATAGGAAAATCAACAGTATTGTTGCATTAACAGATTATAAATCATACAGTCCTTTTTGTCAAAGCACTGTACTTCCTCACAATACCAACATATCTGCTTCTTACTAGTGAAGCATTTCTGTAAAAAAAGTAAAACAGCAAATTGGTAAATAAATCTGCTTTCATATACTAAAAAAAAAACCCAGTTATTTCTAATGTTCCATCTCTAAACTGTATAATCTCAGGTCTATGAGTGTAGACTTTATTTCAGGCAGTGACCCTCCCCCTTCACAAACAGACCCCACTTTCATTATTCCAATAGGCCCACAGGGAAGCAGTCTGTGGCTCTGACTTGATTCAACAACCATTGGAGCATGGGTATAAGGAGAGGCTGAGAGGAAAGAGAACACAAATCAATAGCTCACAGAGGGATCCGCGCATTCCCGAACAAGAAACGCAGAGGGTGAGAGAGGGAGAGAGAAAAGCAGAAGCAGCAAATAGGCTGACAAAGATGAAAAACCAAAGAGGGCCACAGTGGGCGAGATACAGCTGACGAGAGTAATATCGGTCCATAATGGTTGGCACCAAAGGGTGAGGATACATGCAGAGTTAGCAAGGGGTGCACAGACAAAACAACTCTGTGCTGCAGATTGATTTAAACAAACTCCTGATATCGCTGGAGCTTCTATTTAAGCTCTTTTTCTCTCTCCATGACTGCGTCTTGGTTTTGGCAGGCAGGCCCTGGAGACCATCTGCCTGTCTCTCTGTGCTGGATAGGGGGCATTGGAGTGGCACCCTATCTGCTGTCACCAAAATGACATGACTGCCTCTACTGCAGAGTTCAAACATTCGCCTGGCTTCAGCGTTTGTCACACTCAGATTAGGTGCAGCGGGCGGACAGGTAATACTAAAACAGTAGATTGCTCGACCTAAATCGACAGTCAAAGCTGGAACAGGCGGGGGGTTTATGCGCACCTGTCTTAACATTCTAATTTGTAAAACAAAGCCATTCTGTTACAAGAAAATTACATGCTGCTGCACTGAATGGATCCGACTCGCAGTTCACGTGCAACCATTCGATTCAGTATATCTACATCCACGATATCCAAAGAAAGTTCGTCTGTACCGCCATTATGGCAAAAATGTGAGCAAGCCTTGAATTCCACCATCTGCGAAAAATACACAACTCATTGCTTAATTGGAGTATTAGCAGGTGAGGATGCAGGAGTTTCCCGACTACGAGCTTTACAGGGTTTGAAAAATGAATTTAGAGTCACATCATGTAAGTCTGTTGGAGTAAGGACACCACAGTTTATGATCACCTCTATATATTTACATTGGCATGATGTTACATCACAATACGATGAAAGTCATATCACACAGGTTAACAATGATTTTTCACCCTAAACGGACATTTGGCCTGAGAGGGTACCAATAAGCTACATGTACCTCTTTTGCAAGGAGATTGTATTAAATGAACTCAGCAGAAACCCTTTCAAATCTGCACCGAGAGGAAAGAGAGACCGAAAAGGAGGGTCTGCCTTCTTCCAGTCGGGAAGCTAAATTGCACTTTCCATGCCTGGGTAGCCGTGTGGGTCCACATAATGTGCGGTGGTTGTCCACACACCACCTAATATTTTGTGTCCAAGTGGACCTGTCTGCACCTGAAAGCACCAACTAGATATGCCTCGGACTGCGGGAAGGGATGAAAATGTGTGCGGTCAGAGGTGGATGCTTAAAAAAGGGCAAGAGCGGAGATATTGTTTGGCTGTTTCCACTCTCTGTTGCTCCCTGGCTTCTATTAACACCGGGGCACGTTTAGTTTCCACTAAATGCAGGAGACGCCCACGAGCTA
>OMNV01009267.1:0-33336 GCA_900303265.1 Brotula barbata | reverse complement strand
AATCCTGATCCGGACGACAAGGTGGAGCAGGAGGAGGAGGACACAGGCTGCTCCGAGGAAACAACCCTGGATGGTTGGACGAGCGAACGGGCCAGGATCCTTCGGAGGAAGACGAAACGAAGAAAAGAGAAGAAGTTGGAGGAGAAAACGGGACCGCAAACAAAGGTGGGACAGCGCGCAGACAAAGCGCGGCGCGTTTCGGCGTATTTCGAACCGTCGAGAACAACGCAGCGTCTCTTCAGCTTCTCTCACCGAATCCCGCGGAAAACGTGGCGTTAATTCGTTTATTTTAAGTGTGCTTTCGGGAACGGTTCGTCACGGATCAACGACGTCCGAGCGCCACCTGGGTCTCTTTTCTTTTTTTTTTTGCGCGCCCGAGCTTCGATCGATCCGAGCTCCGAATCGGTCCAACTTGAGGCTTCACCGAAAAGATTCGGTTCACCGTGGAGTCACGAACCGTCGGCAGTGTTGGCGTTCCGCCTTTTATCGATAACTACGCCTGCTTTTCTTTTTTTCTTGTTTAAACAAACATCTTGTTTGGTGATGGAGCTCCGACGCACGCGTGGAGCTTCTTCTTTTTTTTTTTCCCTCCTCACCCCCCTACCCGAATCCCGTCGTTATCTCAGTCTTTCATCAAACCGCCACTTTGCGTCTTCTTCCCGTCTCTTGGACACTTCGTGTCCTGTGCCACGTGGTCAGCCTCGGTCCGCTCGGTCTCCATCCCGCTGCAACTGTGCCAGAATGTGGATCAGGGCGCTACGGTTCGGCAGGGGGATCGGATCATTTTGGGGTTTTGTGTTCCTCTTTGCAGCAGTTTTTCCACTTCGACCATTGCGTCAGCATCAGTGTTTTTGTTTTCGTCCATTCAGTTCGTTATTTTTCATATTTTCCATCAACGTTTACTTATAATCTACATTTCCATGGTTTTTATTCCATTTCTTGTGTACTTTGTAGGACCTGTGTGTGTTTGTTTTGTCCCTTTAACCGCCATACTTGCATGTTTGCCTGTATGCTGTGGTGGTTTGTAACCCCCCCCTCCTCTCCAAGTTTGGGGCCTCCCAGCCGGAGGGCTTTAGGATGGAGCAGGGGTAACCATTACTGTTCTCCCAGATGTGAGCTCCACAAGAGCCTCTCTGTTCCTCAGAGCCACATCAGAGTTTTAACCCCGGCTCCTTTCACTCCACTCTCTGGCTGCACGGCCTTGAGGTCCCGAAGATCAGCCGGGGCCTCACTCTGGACCTGCTGTTTTTGGACAGTGGTCAACTGCTTTGAGAAACGTAGGTTTGATTTTTACGTGTTTGATGTTAGGGGTGAGTCTCGGCTCGTTTGTGAGCTTTTCTGTATTGTAAGACGTGAAGTATCAAACTTTGCGTGGCTCCACGTCAGCCCCTCTCTGTGCGGTGCCTGAATGCCCTAAAAGGATGCGTATTAGGTTTATACTCTACAGTTAAACTAACATCTAAAGACTTCAAATTAGACAGACTACAGGACTGACGGTGTCCTCGGAGGAAAACCACCACTAATTGCAGACTGGGCTGTAAAGAGGAGGCTCGGCGTATAATCCAGACGACCACATGTCAAACCGAGACCTGCAGCAGTCCCGGCTTCTCCCGGGCCAGAGGTGTTATTTAAAATCACCCCAAATTTCAGTCGGTGAAGGCAAAAATAGATCAGACCCTCCTTGAGGAGAGTGTCTGGTTTGTGTTAGTGGGTGGTTGGGGGGCCCCTGGTGCCTCACACGCAACGCTTTCACCTAAGACAACGAGAAGGCCTCAGTAGAACGTTACCGATGTGCTGCGTGATGGGAGATCTCCAGGTTTTGGGGCGGTCGATGAGGCGTTCGTTTCTGTCCCTTTTGTGTCCCCCACCCCCAGACTTTTCCCTGTTTGAAGAGATGCTGATCAGAGTTGTCACAGTGGTTAGAAGACTAGAATAGAATTCATCGGCTGTAAGTCATCCTGAAGTTAAATCACCACAATATGCAACAGGATACTGTCCAGGCCTGTTTGGGCTGTGTGTGTGTGTGTGTGTGCCCTACTGTGGCTGGCACATTGCACACACTGCAACACGATGCAGTAAAAACAACAATTTTAAACAAAACCTAAGCCTTTGTGATTTTCAAATAGTTTTCTGTTGATGTCTGCAGTGAGATCCTCTATCAGCTCGGAGATCTCAGATCTCATCAGGGGACCAGAAAGGGTCCCGAGTCCCATTTTGAAGTTTACTTCCAGCGTGAACCCAAAACACTGAGTTCATTTGGCAGCTTCTTCTCTTTACCCACCGTAATCCTTCCACGCGTGGAGAAAACGCCCCGATTTAGACGGTATGATCGAAGGTGGTTGGAGGTAAATACATTTGAGAGTCATACAAGAAGAACAAAAAGGCAAAACGTGCACAAGCAGCATATTTGATACTCAAGAATACCTTTAAGAAACAAAATGAGCAAAACAAAGCGGGAGAGTGCAGCGAGCTGTCCCGTTCGTGGAAGTGATTTTCTGTCTCCAGTCCTGAACGGCAGCTCGCCTCCATCACCAGATGTGCCCGAACAACACAAACGGCACAAAGGAAATTTGATTTATTACGACTCGCTGTTCTTTTACTTCTTTTTTCTGTTTATCAAAGGATGGTTTCTTCTCAACGTAACTCCATCTGGGAGGTGTCCAGTTCAAACAGCCGTGGCTTTAAAAGGCCTTCACATGTCCATTGTTGACCTTGGATCGGGCCGTGAGCCTTTTACTTTGTCTCTTAACTATGCAGGGAAGTTTTTGTCGTGTTCATGTAAATTGACGATTTTGATTGTAGACATAAGGCAATATGTGGAGACTTTTATTCGGGGAAATAGCGTCTTTATGCTGGCTTCTCACTTCTTGGTAGAAACTTTTAGAAACGTTCCTTTACTTGTCCTTAATCCTCTTCTGTAGATGGAGAACTGGCTCGTGTCCTCCAGAGCTGCACATTAGGACATTTACAAAGCTCCTATGTATGGCTCAGGTGTTATGTTTGTTTTATTTCAGCGTACAGGCGTTTATGACGTGATCGTTGAGTATAAATATGCATACGTTAAAGTGCCTCGTGTGCGTGTTGTTGTTGTCGTGTCTGTCGCTGCGGTAACGGTTTTCTTCATTCCCCTCGACGGCCCCACATTTCGTCGAGGTTCATCGTGTAACCTCGCTAAGCTGTCCTCAGACCCGGTTATTAGTTATTTTCCACGTCCTCCTGCGTCTGTCAGGTGACTCATTGGACATTGTTTTGGTTTGCATGAAGCCAGCAGGAAAAAAATGTAAAAAGAATGACTCATGCATGAACTGTGGTTTGAAAGCATCATTCCTCCTCCCCGGTGGTTAAGAAGAAAAGGTTGGTCACCGAGACCGTAACCGGACCAGACGTAGTGTCACCACAAACCAGTATTTATGGGGACGGGACGGAACTCAATATTCCTGAGTGAAAGGGCTGGGTGGCGGAGGATCAGTGTGGAACAACAGATATGGGTCGTCCCCGGTAACTTGAATTCATTAAAATGTCGATTGTCTCACAATCCTGCGGGTTCTCCGTGTTCCTGCCGCACCCAAGCGCATTTGTCAACGGCACGGCTTTAAGAAATGACAACATGAGCAGTAATATTTAACTGCTATCCAAACACGTGAGCTGCCGTGTTTTGACACTCTTGCCAATTTGAGCGAAGCGCAGGAAATAAGCAGTGCAAACTGGGTCACTGGGGGTTTTATTGCACATTTTAAAAGACGAATCGCTGTGACTCCTTTTGTTGATGCTCGGAGTGTTGTAATCGCTTGTGAGTAACAATTATCGCTTTTGTCTGGCTCGCTGACGGGGTGGGAGGTTTTATAGCGGAGGATAATGACTCGATGGGGTCGGTAAGACAGCGATCACGCATGGCGTCAAACCGCAAGACTTCCTGAAGGGCTGTGACGTCTCGAATGAGGTCAAGTCTCCCCTCGTTTCGTTTTGTTGGACCGTGACTGGGTGATAATGAACGCGTGAGTCGTTGGATGGGTCGCGGCCGCTCGTGCGGAAAGTCGGGTTTGTCACGTCGAGGTAATCCCAGAAAGGAAACTCGGTTACAGCTGTTGTTTCTCAAACCAAACTCTCAATTCCTAATAGAAGAAGAGATAACCATTAAAGGACGTACGAACAAACCAACCGGCTGCTACTCAGCTGTCGGAGAGTTCAGAGTTCATGGTCGGCAACAGCGCATTTTCATTGTATGAGGAGGAGTAAAGTCTGCTGGTCTCAGTGGGACCCGATCGGATCACAGCTGAATGGGATTTGGGGATGCTCGCTTCACAGGGGTGAAGGTTGGAAGCTTGTGAAACGGCGCCACCTAGTGACTCAGTCTAACACTTCAAAGATGCCAAATAGTGTGACTTGTCAAAATGACTCAATGTAGTTATACTTTCATAGTACAGTGGTCATAAAACAGCCCAGATTTCTGTTGTTGTATTATTTTTATGCATGTATTGAATTGGCACATGTGTATTATTGTTTTTGAGGATAGGTGGAACTGCTGACATCCTTGTGAAAATGTGTGTGTGTGTGTGTTATGTGTCCTCCGTATGCTGCTGTCCTGTCTGATTTTCTCCCCTCGGATCACTGAAGCTCATCTCGTCTTAAATACGAACGTTTCTCTCTTTTCCCTCCAGATTTGACACGTGTGTCCTGATTCCAGAGGCAAAATGAGCTGGAGCTTCCTCACGCGTCTGTTGGACGAGATCTCCAACCACTCCACGTTTGTGGGTAAAATTTGGCTCACCCTCCTTATCGTCTTCCGCATCGTGCTGACGGCCGTGGGCGGCGAGTCCATCTACTACGATGAACAGAGTAAATTTGTGTGTAACACGCAGCAGCCCGGTTGTGAGAACGTGTGCTACGACGCCTTCGCACCGCTGTCGCACATTCGCTTCTGGGTCTTCCAGGTGATCATGATCACCACCCCGACCATCTTGTATCTGGGCTTTGCGATGCACAAGATCGCTCGCATGGAAGACGACGATTATCGGCCCAGAGGGAGGAAGAGGAT
The DNA here is from genome assembly GCA_900303265.1 of Brotula barbata. Classification (NCBI taxonomy): domain Eukaryota; kingdom Metazoa; phylum Chordata; class Actinopteri; order Ophidiiformes; family Ophidiidae; genus Brotula; species Brotula barbata. Next base: position 28,301 of record OMNV01009267.1, on the reverse strand, counting down.
GCCCATCGTCAGCCGCGGGGCCAACCGTGACTACGAGGAAGCGGAGGACAATGGAGAGGAGGACCCCATGATCCTCGAGGAGATCGAGCCAGAAAAGGAAAAGGACGTAGTGGAGAAGCCCAGCAAAAAGCACGACGGGCGCCGTCGCATCAAGCGGGACGGTCTGATGAAGGTCTACGTCTTTCAGCTGTTCTCGCGTGCCGTCTTTGAGGTTTCCTTCCTGTTCGGACAGTACATCCTGTACGGGCTGGAAGTCGTCCCGTCTTATGTATGCACACGTTCTCCTTGCCCGCACACCGTGGACTGCTTTGTGTCCCGCCCTACGGAGAAGACAATCTTCCTGCTCATCATGTACGCCGTCAGCGCCCTCTGTTTGCTCTTCACCGTGCTGGAGATCCTCCACCTCGGCATCAGCGGTATTCGCGACTGCTTTTGTTCGCCGCGGTCCCGGCCTTCGACCCCCCGTCACTCGGCTCTGGCCAGCCAGAGGTCCTCCATCTGCCGCCAGCCGTCCGCGCCCCCCGGTTACCACACAGCTCTGAAGAAGGATCCGCCGGGTAAAATGGGCTTCAGGGACAACCTGGGAGACTCCGGCCGCGAGTCTTTCGGGGATGAAGCTTCGTCACGGGAGCTGGAGAGGCTGCGCAGGCACCTGAAGCTGGCCCAGCAGCACCTGGACATGGCCTATCAGAACGAGAACAGTCCGACACGCAGCAGCAGCCCCGAGTCCAACGGCACCGCCGTGGAGCAGAACAGACTCAACTTCGCCCAGGAGAAGCAGAGCAGCACGTGCGAGAAAGGTGAGCCGAGAATGTTCACGCCGCACGCGGCCGCATCCTGTTTTTTTATTAAAGATTCTTGTTTGTTACCCACTGCTCTACATATAATAACACAGCAAACGTCATGTACAGATAAACGGCGTGTACATGTTCTCTGTTAGAAAAGTAAACGGAGGGAGGACCAAGAGCCGGTCTACTGCAATGTTCAAAAAAGTGCAAGATGATTCTGTCATCGTGCTGGCAGGATTTTTAGTGATATATTTGTAAGATCCGACCTGTAACGACTCTCACGTTGCCTTTGTGTCCTTGTCCCCAGGTCTTCGTTCATAGGTTCTCATCGGCACAGTTGGCGTTGTGGATTTAGGATCACATCAGGGACAGTGAGCGGACATAAAGGGAATCTCACACGGAGAGAATGTGAGTGAGCGAGTGTGTGCGCGTGTGAGCGTGTGTGCGGTGAGAATTAGCTTGAGGAGGATCTACACACCCCAAGCCCATCTGTGTTCTGGTGCGTGGTCCAGCAGAATGGAACACCAGCCCGTCCATCCCTACTTGAGCGAGAGAAAAGAGCCAAAGTGCTTCCAAACTGCCGTTATGCAACACAAATGGTCATCTGTGTTTCCTCCTCAGGGCAGCTATTTTTTCTGTTGTTTTTGTTTTGTTTAATTTGGTTTTTGTTTCGAGACATAGAGATTAGTTAGCTTATTGTTACAAGACTTTGTCCCGTGGTGGAAGTTCACCATGGATTCATCTCAACTTTGCCTTTAACCTAAACTGGAACTCAACTGTCTGACATTTTGTTGAGGCGAGGCCAAGCCAGTTGTAGTGCAAAAGAAAAAACAAAAACAAACCCCGTTGAAGTCTTAGGATTTGTGAGAGTGAATGCCAAGGTTCCACGCATGAATGAAGAAGAAAGGTACAAAAGGTACTGAGGCGAAGTCCTCTTCGCGTAAATGTTTGTTTTTGAGTGCATCCTGACATTTCCAAGTAGTTTGGACGTCGTTCAGCTCTTGATGACTTATGTAAGCTGGACAGTTGAGACACGTCCTCGCTTTTTTTCTTTTTCTTTTGACGATGTTGGCATTGCACCGGTCAACATTCCCAAGTCTGGTGCCCGACGTGGCGACTGGAACAAGCTTGTGGTGCCTTTGTCCAAAGTAATAAACAAACCTGGGTAATGCTTGAAATACATGTAACTCTTGACACGATCTTGTATTGTTAAAACTTGTATTTGATACTGTTCTTTATTTTTGTATGTTAGAGTTTTAGTTTCTGTGTTTTTGAGACTTTTGTCACTGTGGCCAAGGTTTTGGTTTGAAACGCAAAGAAAGTTCACTGCTGTCTTAGCTCTGTGAAGCCTGATTCTGCCTGTGGCCCACCGCATTCTCAAAACGGATCGTCAGGGCACGTGCAACAGTTACGACCGCCACTCATCTCACGGCTTTTGTTCCCAAAAAAATGGGAGAACACGGCACGTTCGCGTCCAAGCGTGCAGGGATTAACTGTTGTGAAAATGTTATCATTTAATGTGAATCAAATGCCTTGAATGCACTCTTGAGCTCGATGCCATCTTTTGTATTCCGAATCACGCCTGCAGTGCCACCCAGAAGGTCATCTCGTTATTTTTGAACAATCCTTTTTGTACTTTTTTATACCTTTTTGTACCAATAGGACTTTGTGGTTAGTTTGAAAAATAAAATTTTTCAACCAGTTTGTGTTTTACAGATTGATTCTGTCCTTTGGTTGTATGATGTCTGATGGTGACGTTGATCTTTCTGACGGGGATCAGTGAAAGTGTCATCTTTCATCAGCCAGCTCAGCCAATGAAAAATGATTCGGATGACAATTCATTACAAAGTTGACAAATTTAAATCTGGGGAGACCAACGATGATGATCATGGTTTTTCAGGGTACTTTTAACTAATCAGTCCGGAGAGGAAAAGGCGACTGGAAAAGCAGGAAAAATAAGTGTGGAAAATAATGTAAAAAATCTTTATTTCTTTCTGCAGTGCATTTAGGGAACCTGTTTTTATTTGTAAACACAACAAATATTGTCCGTAAATGAGAAATATTGCAACATAAATGATTATGAATAATTGGAATAATGGATAGTCTCTGTCGGCATATGTCTTCTTTTTTTTTTTTACCTAGTTTTACTCTTATCCCACAGACTTTGATCTCAACATTCTCTAAAATAAGCTTTGTGTTGTTGATGTCTGTAAGTTGTGAACCTCTTATGCTATAAGTGTCTTTGTTGTTGCTCTGAGATCTGTACCGAGCACACTGGATTATCTGTCGGATTGAGTTGATGGAAGCAGTTGGTAATGCGCGATTTACTCCTTCATCGAGGTTCTCCGAATTAGAAATCAGTGAAACATGGATTGGAATGATGTTCTGTACCCAGTTTGCTCTTGGAATGTTTTTTCTCCTTTAGGATCCACCAGGATGAACAAATGGCCCCCAACAAGGCGACAATGAGCAGAGCAAATGTGGTGTAAAGTCCCGTCTCCGCTTCATCGGGGTCGAGATTCATACCCAGGAGGTCGATGTCGTCGTAGGGAGGGTCTGCAGTGATACCGGTAGAGATGAGATGGTATTTAAAAGGAGATCATGTACTTTTTAAACAGATTAACGATAATCCTTTGGATGTTTCCTCCATAGCTGCAGATTGAATCTACAAATCTGATGATGGTCTTAAGATACAGAACAAACACAAGTAAAAGAGTGTCAACAATCATTGTAAGTCTTTGTAATCGAGTTTTGTAGCAAAGACGGGCAAGTATAAATTAGTTTCAACTTTGAATGCACACAGAACAATTGGTTTAGTCGTCTGCCAAACAGCTATAGATCTAAATTGGATAAATGAGTTACCGTGAGGGTCTGGTTTCTGACACTCGTGGGGTCCTGAGGCAGGATCGGGGAATCCGTTGCAGCTGATGATGGTGGAGTAGAAAGTAGCTGAGCTCTTGGCCAAACGAGGGAGTTTAGGGTCTGAGTGATTGACGTAGAAAAGACCAAATCTCTCCGAAAACCCGGTGGCCCATTCGAGGTTATCCATCAGCGACCAGGCCGTGTAACCACGAATGTCCACATCATCCAGTAGGTAAGCTGCAATACGAAAAATACAAGGCTAAAACCAAGCACCATTTAATGCACCAATATACTGGAATATTTGCTTTCTTTGTGAAAATTGCGGTAAATTTGCATAACCTACGACCCCAACGTATCCAACGACAGACTCCCTGTCCAACATATATTTTACAGCAGCTGTGGTTCGATACCTTTCAACGCCTGGTTGATGTATTTTTCATAGTAGTGGCTCCTGTGGACATCATTAAGGTCTACTGGCCCCCTCTCTGACATGCCGTTTTCTGTGATGATAATAGGTGGATTTCCATATTGTGTCTTAATGAAGTTCAGGATCCTCCGGAATCCGAATGGTGAGACTTTGAGCCATGAGGACCCTGAATCCAGCCAGGTGCGATCTGCAATTGTTCCTGCCCCCCTGAAAAGATGAAACATCTTTGTATGACGCACCACAAAGCAACCTGTAAATCGTGCTGGTATTTTGGTTCTTCCTCACCTGTCGGCGTCGTAGTGCTGAAGGTTTCCGTAGTCCACGGGGAAGGCCAGTACAGTGGTGTAATGGTTGAAGCCAAAGTAATCATAGGTTCCCTTAATCCTTTTAATTTCCTCTGGGGTGAACTCTGGCAGCCTGGAGAGATTTGTCTACTGACTCACTTGTTTGTTTAAGGAATGTACTGTAATCTTTAAGGTTAACATACTTCCTAATTTAAGTCAAATTAAAGTGGACAGTAAATGCAGACTTGAGAACCCCACTCGCAGCTTATTTATCTTTTGGGGGGTTTTTTTCTTACCGCGATTTGGTCAGACCAGCAGCTAAACTTCGCTCTCTAATGATTGTCTTCATCATGTCACTGTAGTCTCCATTAAATATTGGATGGGCAAACCAACCAATGTAGAACTGCAACGAGATCGAGCAAATGTTTATCCGTCCACTTTGCAATCTCGACATCTTCAAACTAAAATACGATAAAAGTTTGAGCAGACCTGCACCACGCGTTGAGCAGCGTCAACGTCCTCCTGCTTATGTGGATTTCGTGGCTCTGACCAGTCCGAGTTGATGGTGATGGAAATGATTCCTTTCTGTTCCGCCCGATACACGTCATCGTAGAGGTGCCAGGCCTCGGCGTGAGCTTTGATCAGGTTGTGGCCCACAATGTAGGGGAGAGTGCCTGGTCGAAAACTGATCCCTGGACAGATGAGGAGTCATTTGATGACCAGACAATTTTCCAGAACCGCTGTGATCACTTTGATTTGCAAAACGTTGTCGTGTGTTAAACTTCAGCCTTCTCTGATTTTACCTGGGGCCGCTGCTCCATAGCCGTGGCCAACATTGGCTATGTTGTATGGCTCGTTAATTGTGATCCATTTTTTCACTTTGTGGCCAAGACGACTGAATATGAGATTGGCATAATCCCTGAATCTGAAAATAATAGTCTCATTCTCCCAGCCCCCAACATCCTGGAGAGCTTGTGGAAGGTCCCAGTGGTAGAGTGTAATCTGAAAGTGAAAGGAAAGCAAATGAGTCATACAGTTTGAACAAATCCATCAGATTTCTACTCTAAATTAATTTAGGACAACGCAACAGACACACATACATGAGGTTCAATGTTTGCAGCCAGCAGTGCATCCACTAATCTGTGGTAGTAGTTGAGTCCGGCCTCGTTGACGTGCTTGAGGGTGCCGTCAGGAAGCACCCTGGACCAGGATATGGAGAAACGATAATGGGTCACCTTTAGTTGTTTCAGCATAGCAACGTCCTCTTCTACCTTGTTATAACTGTCACAGGCTATGTCCCCGTTGTCGTCGTTGAAAACCCGAAGAGGTGTGTGGGCAAACTTATCCCAGATGCTTAGACCTTTTCCGTCGGCTCTCCATCCCCCTTCGATCTGAAAGCACCGAATATGATGTCAGTGTAATATGGCCAGTTTGAGCTGAAAATTTGAAAAGTTGAGAACTAAAGGACAAAAGGACATCCTGTCTGAAGAAGGTTCTGACTATGAACGTACTCTTCTTGCCACCCTAACGCTGGACTACATAGGGCATGAGTATAAGAGGCTGAAAACATGCCAGATGTTAGGCAATGCAGTACATTATATAACTTTGTGAATGTGTATACACTCGTCTGTGATCGCAAAGTAACAATCAGCTGAAATGTTGCTACAGTGACATTTTGAAATACCAATATACGGTAGTAATCCATAACCTGGTAAGATGCTGTTGCAGTACTCCAAATGAAGTCCTTGCGGAAATGTCCGTAAAGTGGCTTTTCATCATCTGGCATTGGGAAACCGTTGTCCTTAATGATCTGACGGTAGACGTGAGCTGAGTATTTGGGTGTCCTTGGTCTAGCTGGGTTGGTAAAGTCCACATGATGGAGCCCAAATCCTACTTTGTACCCATTAAGCCACTCAAAAGAATCCATTAGAGATGCAGCGACATATCCTTTCAGCTTCACACCGTCAAGGTTACAGGCTGATAAAAGAGGCAGAGAGAGGCAAACTAGATGAACAGAAGACAAACGGTCGTTACGACTATTATTAATCTTAATAAATGTCCAACATCGCACCTTTCATAGCTTCATCGATGTAGGTCTTGTAGTAGAATACCCTTTGAATGTCATCCACAGTAGTCTTTGTGTCTGTGGCCACTCCGTTCTCAGTGATGTAGATCTCCGGGTCAACATATTCTTCTTTGATCCAGTTTAACAGCCTTCTTAAGCCCCAGGCTACTGCTCTCTGGTTATCAATGGCAGTAGTTGGTGAACCACTTTCCTCTGCTTCTGTGAAGTCTAAGTCATACTGATAAGATGGTTTGGAAAGCCTCAATGTAGCATGGCTTGCTATCTTTGTAGTGTAGTGGTTCACACAGAAGACGTCAGCCGTCCCCCTGATGTAGCGCTTCTCGTCTTCGGTGAAGACAGGTAGTCTCGACTCTGAGAGACCTTGGAGTTCACTCTTGTTGCCAACTTGCCACTTCATGGCATCAGGATAGTCACCGTTTTTGAAGATCGGATGTGCAAACCAACCCAGCTGGAACTGCAAAGCGCGGTCAGCGGCCACCACTTCACGTGGGACGTTCACATCTTTAGGTTCGATCCAGTCCGCGTTGAGGGCGATGGATACGACGCCACCTTGGGATTGGCGGTACTTTTCGTCATACGTGTGGTAGACCCGAGCGTGAGCTTTTATAAGGTTGTGTGCTACTCTGTACGGTGCGTCTCCTGGCTTTTTAACGTTGGGTGGGATCTGTCCCAGTCCGTAGCCTGACCACGCAATTGTATGAGGCTGGTTAAAGGTGATCCAAACTTTGACTCTGTCTCCAAAAGTGGCAAAACAAAAATCGCAGAAGTCATTGAAAATGTCAACCATGTTGACGTTGTACCAGCCTTCAGCATCTTTTTGCAACGCTTGAGGGAGGTCCCAGTGGTAGAGCGTCACCATGGGCCTGATGTTAGAAGACAGCAGGCCATCAATGAGCCTGTTGTAGTAGTCGACACCTTTTTGGTTCAGAGAAGTACGCCGACCATCGGGAAAGATCCTGGACCACGACAAAGAGAATCTGTACGACGTCACGCGGAGAGCTCGCAGTATGTACAGGTCTTCGTCCAGCCTGTGGTAGCTGTCACAGGCCACGTCTCCATCAGCGTTACCAGGAATACTACCAGGTGTGTGTGTGAATGTGTCCCACACACTGGCTCCCTTTCCGTCAGCATTCCAGCCTCCCTCGATCTGATAAGCCGAAGACGATACACCCCAGTTGAAGCCTTGTGGGAAAGTACCATAGTGGTAGAGCTTCCTCTGAAAATGTGTTTGGCTTGAGAATTTCCTCCATACGACCTTGGCTTTGGATGGGACTGTAGAAGGAGGCAGTGGGGAAAAGGTTTTTTCTTCTGTGTTTTTCAGACCTGCTGCGTAAAAAGTATGATTTGTGGAAGCAAAGCCATTTCTCTCTATAATCCTGGAGTAAAAGTATGCAGACTGCTTTGGAGTCCTGGGTCTGTCAGGTACTTCAAAATTGATGTAGTGTAACCCAAAACGTTGACTGTAACCTTGTGGACCTTCGAAGCCGTCCATGAGCGATTGGACAGTGAACCGCTGCACATTTACTCCATCCAAAAGTACGGCTGTTCAGAGAAGGAGGACATTCAGTCACTATGAAACAGTATTTGTCTCATTTCGAACAACCACCACGGTGAAACTACAAAATATATCAATATCAGATTTACAAGCTGTAAGCCAGCAAAACATGAGCACAAACCCACATTGCACACTTCACCTTATTCATTCTTTGGGTAAATACTTAGAACAACCGATGAATTCCAACAACCTACCTTTAAGTGCCTCGTTGATGTAACTCTTCATGTACTCTATTCTGCTAACGTCATTGAGAGTATCCCCATTGTACTCAGTCGGCATTCCGTTCCCAGTTATGTAGACGGGCACGTTGGTAACCTTCAAGTACTCTACAGCAACATAGTTCAGAAGCCTTCGAAGCCCCCAAGGTGCAGAATGGATCCAGTGGGATGCAGTAGAGGACCACGAAGGATCCACGTGTGCCTGGAAGTCGCCCACTCCCTGAGGACCTGGGATGCAACCACCATCACTGTTGTTGACCAGACGAGAGGTATAGTGGTTTAGTCCCAAAAAGTCAGCTGTTCCACGTATCCTCTGTCTCTCTTCAGCGGTGAAGACCGGAAGGACGGCAGGTTCTGAGGTGGGACATTCCTTTTGTTTTTGTTCAATCTGAGTCTTGAGTGTCACAGGATAATCCCCATCTACAAATATGGGATGTGCAAACCAGCCCAGCATGAACTGCAGGTAACGATCTGCAGCCGCCACGTCTTCAGGTCTGGAGGGGTCCACGGGTTCGGCCCAGTCAGAGTTGAGTGCGATGCCAACTTGACCTCCATGTTCCTTCCTGTGTTTGTCGTTGTAGACGTGCCAGGCCTCGGCGTGGGATTTAAGAATGTTGTGAGTGACCTGCCAAGGAAAAGAAAATGATAAGAACAGGAAAACAAAGGACAGTATGACAACATTTTATATGAATGACATCACTCTCACCTGATAGGAGGTGACCGCATAGTCCTTTATTCCAGGGGGGTGCTCACCAGTTCCATACCCAGCATGGCTCACCACCCAGGGGCTACTGAACGTATTCCAGGTCTTGACCCTATCTCCAAACCTGGAGAAGCAGAAGTCAGCATAGTCCTTGAAGGCGTCAATGATGGAGGCGTTGGCCCATCCTCCGTGGTTCTGGAGCGCCTGAGGCAGATCCCAGTGGTGCAGGGTGGCGACAGGTCGTATGCCAGACTCGATTAGAGCGTCGATCAGCTTGTCATAGTAGAGAGCTCCTTTTTCAGAGTGGCTGTCGCCGTGGCCTGAAGGGAAGATTCGAGCCCAAGAGAGGGAAAACTGGTAGGTGTTGACATGAAGCCCTCGCAGCAGGTAGACATCATAATCCACCTTGTGGTAACTGTCACAAGCCAGATCAGCTGTCTGATTCCCAGAGACCAGGCCCTTATGACCAAAGCGGTCCCAGATGGTCTCGCCCCTCCCATCTTCAGACCATCCACCTTCTACCTTGAAGGACTCACTGGAGGTGGCCCACTGGAAGCCAGAGGGGAACGAGTCGTTGAGGAAATGATCTCGATCTGCTGGAGTTTGGGCTCTAAACTTATCCAACACAGTGTTGTAGCTGCTGCTCGATCCAATTATTTTGGTGTAGGCTGGAATACTGTGTGTTGAAAAGGACGATAACATGTCAATAAATGTAAAATAGACTGTAAACACACAAATTTTACGCAGAATTTTTCCATGGTAAATGTTACCTGATTGGATTATCAAACAAGTCCAGTTCACCAATCATGTCCATCATGTCGCATCCGACTATCTTCAGGTCATCGTTGGTCAAAACTGAAAAACGTTTCCAAAAGAAGCCTCAGTTTGGTACCTTTGATCCTTATTTAATCTGGGACATTTTAACTCAGGAATCGCACAAGTGACGCAAATCAAATATTCACCCATCCAAGAAAAATATTTTGTTCATTGTAGCTTCTTTTCTTATATCAATTTCACTCCAGTCGTTTCAACAACTGCAGTCTTAGGATCAGTGGGGTAATTCTTACTTACTTTCCATGTCGTAGAAAGGACGGGTATTATATCTGTGATTCTGTTTCATTGAAGTCCTTGAAATTCTTAGATTATATATGTTCCATTTTTCTTTCTTTTTTCTTTGCATTGACCCCATAAAATTTCATAATTGAATTGAATTTTAAGGAAAACAGTGGAGGGTTATTTAAATTAGTTTAACTCTTACTTTATGAGCTACGAGCTACATTTTTGATGTCCCTTAAATTTCTTTTTATTCTGTTTTCGTCAGGGATCATTTTATACCGACTTCCCCACAATGCACCCTGATATATTTGGTATCTACAGAAACTTTGGGCATTTGGCCAGAAATTAAAGCCAAAATTCGTCACTTAATTCCACCAACCAGTGTTTCTCCTCGCCATAGTCCGAATCTTTTCCTACCTTATACTGTATGTGTTCGCCCCGCGTGGATGATTTTTAATCACTAATTTGTTTGTTGCACACCATGCACGTGATTTTTCTTCTAAACCTTCACAAGAGCGGCACCTTGAAGAACTCACACTGATAACTGTCCTAAGATAACAGTGACTTTATGATTACCGTCCTGTAAACGTTTATACAGTAGGTCATAATTACGACTTTTACACCCTCAATAACTCTAATCAAGTATAACGTTAAACAAAGTCAACGTTCAGGTAACATCACCGTCAAGGTAGACGTCGGTCAGATTTACCTTGAAAGCTCGACTTGATGCGCTGAGTGGGGGAGCATCCTCGAACGGTCATCTTGAATATTAGAATAGGTAACCCCCCGCTGGATATCTAAGACATGACATGACATGACATAGCGTCAGTATGACTCTTCATTATGGATATTCAAATGTAGTGGAACGTCACTGATTTCTGTACCTGTAAGCTCTTCAGCTCTTCTCCAAAGTTTGTTGAGGAGTCACAGTCATTTTCTATTTCCACTGACAAGAAATCCATCTGTTTCAAACAGACAATAGACGTCAGCATGTTATCACACACAGAGTATCATAGACGGCAACAATCGGAGTTCATCAGGGTCTGGTAAATTCATCATGTCTAACATCAGTACAAAAAGAAGACCCTGCTTACTATCGTTGAAGCTTTCGTTCGGGCAAGAAGAGCAGCATCACTGGCTCTCAAACCAACGGACAGACGTCCCCCTGATGAAAGCAAAAGAAACATTTTGCATTCAGTGTAACGTGGAGAAACCCTGCTGTGACACGGACCTTTGGTTTCTTTAGCCGTCTTGAATCCAACACACATTATGTGTGCCTTATGTAATACATAAATGACACACTCTTGATTCTTTCTGGCTCCAGTCTTAAAAATGTGCTTCAATATTTATTCAGAATGTCTAATCTTTGAGTAGATCATCTCCACGCCTTCATCAGTTTTCTTACCTTTTTCAGGATATCGCTGATGATAGAGCTGGTAAATGTTCCTGCTGAGCTGGAGGATGTGTCCTGCGGGCTCCCCATCCTGCCAACCGTCTTCCATGCCACTCAGCGTCACCCAGGAGAGTGCCAGCTCTCCAAACTCTTGGAAGGCAAACGCTGCATACTGTTGGAACCTCTCCATCAGCTCGGGGCTCTCCCAGCCTCCGTACCGCGATCTGAGAACGTCTGGCACCGTGGATCCATGGAGGACGACCAGAGGCTGGAGGCCCACATCCAGCAGCAGTTTCAGCAGGGTCTGGTAACAGGTGAGTACATCCTGTTGGGGCTGGCTGGGGAGGCCTGTGGGCAGGAGCTGAGCCCACGACAGCGGCACTTTGAAGTGGGTCACCCCTCTGCTGTGGAGGTCCTCAAAATAATTTCTAGATCCCGGAGGAAGGGGCAGAGCGCAATCAAACGCATCGTTTAGCTGGTTGTCCGAGTTCCCGGTTAAAGGACCTGCAAGAAGCATAAAATCCTCTCGTCCATTCACTTCAATGCTCCGGCAAACACGTAGATACAAACTACACAAGGAAAGAACCCACAGGGAGTTCTTCATGGTGACTTGGATGGAACAGACTGATATTATCCACTGATAGTCAAGGGCTTTAAAGCAACAATGTTGAAATCACTTCCAAGTGGTGCAGGTGTCAGTGTTTTATTGCAGCTGTTTTGATGCTGTAAGAAAGACTCTGGACTCGTTGGATAATTGGTATTTGTGTCGTCTCTCACATTTGATGACTACGAGATATTGATTTGTGATATAGATCGGGAAAGTTCTATGTATGGCAGACTTTGGGTAATTTTACACTTTTCTGAAGTTTTGTAGTCTTATATGTTTTATTGGGAAAGACGAGGCAGATCATTCTGGAAATCAGCCAAATTTGAACCCACAACGCTGTAAGTTTGCTAAATGCACCTTAGCACGCAGAGATAACAGGGTAATGTTCTCTTGGAACATCTCCCGTTTATTGCAGGAATAAAATAAGGGCAGTTAGAAATATTTCATACATGATTTGTCAAATCTTCAAACGCCGCCCCTCATGTTATGGTCAGGAGGCATCTATAGAAGTTCGAATCTTCCAAATTTCATAACAGTATAGATATGAACTATAAATTCAATGGTATATAGTTAATGTGCTCACTGAAATCCCACCAGTAGACACAATGCAGATAGATACAGAAAACAGACATACGTGTTATCATGTCATGAGCTATGATAAGAGATGGAAATAATATGATAAATGTAGATAAATGCAATAAAAAAAAAACATGGTGGACTTGCAGTCAAGCTGACCATGCAAGGTAAAATCACGATAGATGTGTTTTATAGCCTCTGTTAAATCTGTCTGTGACACACGTTAACAGCAATACGACTGGAATAGACGCATACATATGAGGAATGTGTGTTTAATCTAAGATACAAAAGTACAACTGAGCTATAAATACGAAAAATCCAAAAAGTTGAATCCACCCAGTATCTGTACCGCTTATCCAGTTAGAGTCATGGTGATTAATCTCAATCCCAAACTTCAAATTAGAGAACTGTTAAAAAAAAAAAAGAAAAGTAATTAGGATGTGCTAGGTACTAAAGACAACGCAATAAATTCAAGTGTTATTTACAAAATAGATTTTGTTACATTTCTTCGTTTTCTCCTTGAACCCTACACAGTTATTTATTGGCTGTAATCATAAATCTTTTCTGCCACTTCTTTTGACCCTTTTCTGTTTTATCTGAACCGTCCAAGGCTGTGACCACGTGAACACACACAATAATACACGCAAACACCATAAAGCAGCACATCAGCCTCCACGCAGGAGTGACGGTTATGAAACCCGGGATCTGGATGTGAAAGGTCAACCTGCCCCTCTATAAAAGGTTTAACGTCCGAGCGCTGCTCATACCAGGGCCATATGGAGGTTCTGGGAAAGGTTCTGGGTCTTTATTTGATAAGTGTTTGTTGTATGTGTCAGATGAGGCTCAACATAATTCCGTGTTTCTTGCTGGTCCCACCAAAGTCCTAAATAACGAAGGCAAGATGAAAAGCAAGTTAAAGACGGCTGCAGTCAGATCATTAAAGATGGAGAGAATGTGAGGAGACAGCAAGGCCCATCTGAGATCGAGATATCACTGAACATTTAGGAGAATGGAGTCAGCATGATCAGCTAGCCTGACCTTACTGTTCTAGAACAGTCCCTCATTAAAGGATTCGTGGATATCGTTCAGTTTGTCAATGTGATGTTTTTTTCTTTCATTTTTGCCGCACTGCAGCCACTATTTGTTTGGTAAAATAGAGCCATCCACGTCATTGTCATTGGGTGAACACTAGATGGCGCCACAATGTCATTTTTTTCAACATTAAAAAAAGCAATGATGATCAATGACAATGCAAAGTGTCGCTAAAAATCATTGAATTAATTACAGATTTTTTTTTACACATTTTGCCCCATTCATTTACATCAATGAAAACTTTACGGTATATGTTATATACGCTCACACAGACAGAATTATCTTATGATTAACATTCAGTCCACGTGGAACAAACCGGTTTAAGAACGTATAGCGAGAAAAAAATCCACCTCTGTTTCTTGCATCACTGGATTTAATATAATATTCTTACTTTGATACTAGTGTTTGTAGATATGCATGTGTGTATATATATATATGTGTGTGTGTGTGTGTGTGTATGTGTAAATAATTGGGGTTTAAAGTGTAGTTGTTGCTTTTTGGGGCGGTTGATGAATTTAAGTATTGAAGTTTATGGTTGTCGTGATTGATGATAGAGATTAATGTGCCTGATTGAATTTAATTAAGATAACATATTCTAAATCTTGTGTTATTCTAATCACAAATTATACGTATGATTTTCACTTGTCACAAAAAGAGCCAATAACACAATAGGATAATACTGCACCCAAAAGCTTAAAGAGATTTACTAGCGTCTGGTTGTGGTCCGAGTATCTTAATAACGTCGACCCAGATTGCCATGCTGTGTTTTATGGATGTTGATGGTCCCCACAGGAGGAATTTTGGATGTTTTGATGGCTCGCTGACCTTTTCTACTGAGTCGGTGTCAGCTGAAAGTTTCCATCTGTGTCCAACAAATATTAAAATCTAAATCTAACGGGCAGACTGCTGTCATTCTGCACTCACCGAGCCCACTCCAGACTCCACTCTTGCACAAAATGTTGAAGTCGAGAGTCTTTATTCTGTCCTTATTCTGTGGCCAGAAGGCATTCCTTCAGACCTCAAATTTAACGATCAGTCATTTGCTCTGTGCAGATCTTGCGTATTGCGGGATCGAATGAATTCTGCAGGATCTGGGGGCGGCTCAGTGGGCTTTCACACGCAGGCAGTGAAAACCTTTGGTAGTCTGTGCTACTCTACCTATGACAACGTTAAAAGTCTAACTTCCTGCGGCGCGGGATCTCAACAGCGTGACCTCCATCAAATCAGCCATATCTCTGCAAAACAAAGCTTCCTTTCATTTCATTAAGCCGAGTGTCTGTCAGCTGACCCGCCATCAGCGCGTTCACTTATAGCTTCGAAAAACTCAGTCACACCGAGACAGAGCCTGCAAAACGCTCCAACACTTCATCGGTATCATTGTAGTGTGTGTGTGTGTGTGTGTGTGTGTGTGTGTGTGTGTGTGTGGTGAACTGTTTGGCTCAAACAGATCTATGAAGTTCCAGAAATCCATTATCATTCCTCCTCTTGTTGGAAGGGTTCAGACGTCCTCTTTCAGCAGGGATAAAATGAACTTGGCGGTGAATGAAGGGAGTACAGGGGTTTTGGCTTTCCTCTCAAGGTCATCGCCACATTGTGGTTTGGCCTCATTTTTTGGCCTCGGTCTGAGTGTATTTCGGTCCATTGAGGGTCAGATCATCGTAATAAATCAGCCACAGAATTCTGGGACAATGGCGTATTGTGAAGTCCAACGACGACGCACCCTGACCTCCAGGTGTCGAGAAAAATCAACGTTTTTACTGAAGCACATCTGAAATTCACTCGCACGAACATATTTAACCATCGTGACGGTGGTGGTGAATTCCCCCATTATGATACCGCTCATCATTATTCGCCGTCTGTCCACCGGCTGTCGGCGCTTGTTTCTCCATTTCTTCCAATTTAAGGCTCAACGCTTGCACACTAAAGCAGCCACAGGCCACGGAGAGGTTTTGTGTCTGATCTCAGATCAAATATGGATCTGATTAGATTTTTATGACCCCGCAGGTCAGAAAAGATTGAATCTGTCACATGAAAGCGAAGTAAAAAAAAAAAAATCAGATATGAGGCACATTGAAACCGGAGCGTCAACGCAGTTTCACAGTGTGTTGAACTATTGTTGCCATGGCAGCTCCTAACGTGCAAATTCGGCAAATAAAGTGCAAATCCAAAGGAAAATATAACCAAATCTGTTCTTTTGTTTTAGACATTTGGCCAGAACTCCTTTTAAAGTTCACACACACACACACACACACACACACACCCATACTTGCTGTAGGAAAAGGCTGTGGAAGTTTTTCTAGTGAAAAATGATGCGCCTTGACTTTGGATGTTCCCTACAGTATTCATGTCACACACCAACCCTCCTGAGACGGTGCAGGACTATGGACTGAACTGGAGTTACTGTCACATTCCTCCTATCGTCCATGTTCTCCTGCTGATGATGCTGGGTTTTGTTTATCCTCCATGTGTGACATGGATCGTACGTCCTCTGCGTCCTAGTGTTTGGTTCTCTTCGTAAGAGCTGGATGTGTGCTTCACAGCGTTAGGGTGTTTGTGCGCTAATAAGGCACGACGGGCTCAGATCTCAGGAGACACCGTATACACATGAATAGGTCCTATTGTAATCACAGTGCTGAACGGTGACTGATGTGTCCTGAAAAAGATGAAATACACAGTATGAATATGATAACAGGACATGCCTCAAATGGAATATGTTTGATAATGCGTGCATGTACATTGAATCGGGTGGATTTGAATATATTTTGTCAGGTGTGAAATGATTTTGCCGTGCTAAAGGGAACATGTTTGGGATCGTTTAAAGGGTTTTCAATACGTTTGATGTGCCTTTTCATCCTCGTAAGCCATTAATAGTTGAGTACACCACTTAGAAAACATATTGAAAAATCTCGTGTGAAATTTCTAATTTGTCTTTATTTTGTTATTTTGATGTTTTGGTACCGTTTTATACAGATTTCATCCCCAGAATGTATCTTGACATACAATATTTAATAATTTTTGGAAATTCTGGGCTTTTCCCTAGAATTTAAAATAAAAGTCATGATGATGGACCTTTTGGTAGTCACCTGAGAGTCAGACACTACGGCCATTTCTGAAAGAACAAGCAAATCACTGTTTGGCTCATCATGGGAGATAGTTTCATGTGTCATCACGAATCACAATCCCTCTGCTGGACACCATAAACAAACACTGAATTTTATCCTCTGTTCGCTGCCGTTTGGGTGATTTGTTTTATTCTATCCTGACCTCTAGTTTAACTTTTGAGGGAGGCTGAATTTGTTACATACCCAGACTGACCTGATGGGGGCGCTATAATCAAAGACCATATTTTTAATTGGAACGATATTGCAAAAAGTTTTAATAAAATTGCGAAATGTAAATGTAAGCGGTAGGGAATGAAATGTTAATTTCAAGTCACTGGCGCAGTTACTCTTTTACTCATCATCATCATCATCATCATCATCATCATGCAGCTCATGGAAGCAAATGAAATTTAATTATTTTTTCATTGATTTGCAGTGACAGCAAAAGGTCGGAATAAACTTTTGCTGAAATAAATATGCGGCATCACAATATTTAGAACACCTTTTAGTCTGGGCGTTATCCAGTGCATCCTGTGCATGTTTATGTTGCATTTGTACCCATTAGGCATCCAGCTCTGAGCCTCCTGGCTGCATGGCTCTGCTGTTTACTGCAGTTTTATGAAGCTTGATTCTGAATGTGTGTCCGTAACCTTAGATTCTCTCCTTCATTATTAAATACAGTATTTCCTGTGGTTGCTCTTGAGTTTCCTTTCAGTCGTCAGTCAGTGATGTGTGTGTAAGGTCACTGTTTTGATTAATTCATGGTGCTGACTTCATGTTAATATATTAACACGATAAATTATTCACTGGATTCAGTGATTATAATAATCAGAGGCTAAAGCAAAGGTTTTTACTGTAGTGATACTATTATATTGACAACAAAGTGCACGCATCGAATGATTCCTTTTTTAAAACTCCATTTATGTAAGACCTGGCTTTGCTGAACATGCATGAGTCGGCCCTTTGGCATGATTATTGCAGAGCAATGCAAGTAGATTATAGTAATATGATGATTGATTTTTGATTTTGCACGATGACTGTACTCTCCTTTGGAGGAATGAAACAAACGTGTACCATATAAATATCCGCTAACGGCAAATGACGCAAAGAGAGATGATGGAAAAGGAGGAAGGGAGAGTTTAAATTTCACCTACGGTGACTAAAATATGACTGAGACTTCAAAGATGCAGGCTGATGATGGCAGACATCAGAATTTGGGATTGAGGATTGATTGGTGAGGTGTGTTTTATAAAGATGCTTATGACTGTGGGACTTTTGTTTGTTACGGCTCTGTTTACACTGGGCATTAACATCCGTCCTCCCTACGCAGATGTAAGATCTTCGTGCTCAGACTTCACGCATGCACTGTGATGTAGATGCAACGTGGGCAGCGTGGAGGCCTTCCTTCGTGAAATCTGCCAACAACTTGGAAACTTGTCGCCCTGCCTCCTCTCTGCAGCTCGGCTTCACTTTCATTCATACAGTGAAAGAGTGGGAGTTGCGACTTGAGAATGGAACATGGTACACGGTAAAGAGTCCATAATTAGAGGCTTATCGTGACTTAATGAATGACTGATGATAGTCCATGAAGCGAGGCGGAAGGATAGGCTTAACAGTCGCATGGCGCCGTGTCCTGAGAGTGAGGACGGATGTTGATGCTTGGTGCAAATTCAGCCAACAAGGCAGTAAACGATACATTTTTCAACAGAAACTTTTGAATTTAGATCCAATTTTCACTGCCCACAAACTCGATTCAGGTCTCGCGCAATTTTGTAGCCGTAGCAGGTTCCGCCTTTCTTTTTGGTAGCAGCGAGACCCTTTTGTTCACATCTAGGTCATTTAGAATTTAAAATACATTTCAAAAGGAAAAGGAAGAGTCAGAAATGTATAAAATGGAAAAAAAAGTAATGAAAGTAGACCTTTAAATTCTCTGTTGTACTGCTTAAGAAATTTGGACTTGTCTCTTCAGTATCGTAGTATCTTAGAGATACAGTATGTTTATTATACGTCAACATTTAAGGAGCTCAGTTTATTTTCCTCTTAAACTGAAGAAAATCATCCATGAGTACCAACACTGGCATTAAGACAAAGCTGGTAGAAAGGGCCCGACGGTTTACACAGCCATGGGAGTCACTCATTGGAGCCCTGGCTGCATGATGGAACCACCAAATGTGACATTTCAAACGCTCCTGTATCGTACTCAGGCTTTTTAAATCAATCATTGCCGTTCTTTATCTCTGTTTCCACAGCCGTTGAAGCACGGCGGCGTGCGGCTGTTGGTTTGGCGGGTTGGCCGTCAAAATAATCTGTCCCGGCCTCCATTCACAGCAGAGCCGCTGAGTGGACACAAGCCCCAGACAGACGCACAGACACCCTGCTTTACAGTGCTGGACGTGCTCCCCGTGGCCTAAGCCCCTGTTATTTCAAGAATTTTACAATGGTTTCACCGCTCTGCTTTGACAGCTCCATCTATTCTGGTCAAAACTCCACAACTACCTGTAGCTCAATAACCAATAGTGTAGAATCGTCGCCTGGTGTCTAACAAAGAGTGATAGAGAGCAACAACGTAGATCTTTCTCTACACGAAGGTCCTGTTGGTTATTACAGGATAGTGTTTACAGGGAGTAGTGTATAATTTGACCTTTATGTTAGGACAGCAGTACAATAGTGTGGTGTGTTTTTGTTGTGGAGTGCTGGTGTGATTTAAAGCTGCTGACAGCACAGACGCTTACACTGCACCAGACTCTGCTGTCTCTCCCTCCATCATTTCTATTGATGGCTACAGCCTGACTGTTGGCCTCTCTCTCTCTCTCTCTCTCTCTCTCGCTCTCTCTGGCTAACCGCTGCTATGCTTCCTCTCTAATAGTTATCTCAGCTCCTCCTCTTTCTATTTCTAGCTTTTCTCTCTGCTCTCTTCTTCTGTTTTGCCAATGCTGTCGGCAATATTCATTAGATTTTTGGACCGAACAAAACAACCCATTTGGTGGATATTTCGCAAATAGGGCAGGGTTTCCTTGGTTTAACATCTTTAGTAGTATTTGCTGTATGTCCACTATAGTAGGCACTGTCATTAAATGCAAAGTTAGGATAACACAAAGCATAAAGTATGCATGAATCAATGTAAAGATATGAGGAGGAGGACAGAGGCTGGCCAAACATAACAATTTTCCTTTCTGAACCGAGAAGTACTATAAACACAGATTTTGTTGTATAAATGTTAAATACATAAAACACAGAAGCCACTTCACAGTCATTGTACTCAGTACATCACTCAGCCATTTTATACAGCACAGAATCCATTCAAATTCCAGAATGTTCTGGTCATACCTCAAAGTTCACAAAGCCTATTGAGAACTTCCTCAAAAAAAAACAACATTCCAGGAATGTTGCACAATTCCTTTTTTGTTATCAGAAAGTTTCTCCAATCATCCAAAATAAAGCCAAGGGCCCACAAAATTTAATTTGATTTAATTTAATTATTAGTAATAGGAATAAAAGATTTTTAGAAATTGAGACGCTTGACTCTTAACATAAGAGTTCATCAACCTACAGTGACCACGTTTTACACACACACACACACACACACACACAAAGAGAGACAGAGAAAGACATCCAGCACCTTTCTGTCAGCTTTTGTTTCAGAAAGTCTATAGTCTATGGTGATGTTGACTTTTGTTTGTTTGTTTCTCTTAATTCTCAAGCAACACTACAGAATCATGTGCACACACGTATCACAATTTTCAGATTGATTTTGCACAAAAAATATGAAATCAGCTGATTTGGAAATGTTTTCACTTGAGCTTTGAGCCAAATTTTTTAATGGATGCTTATTATTTAGCCATTCATAGATGATTATTTACTATTAATTTGCTGTTAGCTATTATAACCGGACCAATAGAAAATTCAATTCAAATATGTAAATAGCCCACACAGTACTTTGGTACATATTATTGCCTACTTTTATCTTATCACAGATATGTCGGTATTTTTTATTAGCAAATATACACAAAGTAAATATAGTAGGTAAAATATTCTGGGATTATATGTAGTAGATAAAACAAACGAAACAGTATGTTGTTTTGTGCTGTAGAATAATGTGACGTGATCGTAAAACAAGTTGTTGTCAAAGCATGGGTTAGTAAGAGAGCGGCTTTCCATGTGTTCGACTGTTTCCGGATCCTTTCGGGCGTGATCTGCTTATGTCGTCGCCGCGTGTTTTTTTTCGCACCCGTCGTCCGACAACAGGGTGGGGAGCTTCGAAGGCTACATCCAATACGGAAGGAGTAGGTAGAATTTTCCCGGAAGTGATCAAAACCTACGAACATTCAATTTAATACATTTTTAGAGAACGGGCTGTGGTTAGACGTAAGGACGGAGTTATGTGGTCTGAACCTACAATTCTACGACCACGGTCTTACAAACCCGAAAAAGGACTATATTTTGATGTCGATTGATATCGATTTACCAATAACGTGTTGGGTGGGGGAGTAACGCGTCGCCGCCTCCCCTCGCTCTGTCGCCCGGTCAGACTGCTTTATGTCTACCCGCACGGACCATGCGCGGTCGCCATATTACCGAGCTCCCTCCCCTTCGGTTCCGTCACAGCACGAACCCACGGCAGCGGTGCAGCAAGCTACATACCGGATAACACTACTGCTGTGAGCACCAGTGATACAGCAAAACGGAGACTAACACCCACATTGAGAGGAATGGATTAAAGCCTTTACACGCCATTACATTCGGGACCGGACGTGAATGTTCTGACATCGCTGTGGATCTGATGAAAGGTTCTTTTTCATTTTAATCCGTTTGAAAAGATTCAGCAGCTAAAGCGACTCACAACTGGCTGTGTTTAGCTAACCGGTGATGGAGAGTGGCAGCTAGCTAGCTGGCGTTACTCTTCTGTCAGGTTGGCATTAAACAACACAAACGCAGCTACGCGGCTACTTTGCTTTCAGGACCGGCGCTTATTCCCGTGTAGAATCTTATTTCAACAAACACAACATGTTAGCGTGTGTGTAAGACGGCTACAAAGAGCTAACACTGGTAGTTAGCCGGCGAAGTTCAACTGGCAAGCTCATCAGCTGACGTTAGCCCGCTAGCAACTCAGCAAGCGGTCACTAGTTTCTTTTACCTCGCCAGCTGTCACCGGAGAATACACACCGTGCATGAAAGGCTTTAATATCGGCACCACTTTTGCCTGATATTGAAAAGGAGTCACTCGGTACTCTGCTACAGTGTTATTTCCTGCTCGTCTTGTTTGTTGACTTCAGTTTTGTCAAAACGGCGGCGTTAACGAACTGCAACGTTATTGGATACTGTCGGAGACCATCTACCCCCCGGATTCTCTCAAAATGCATCATCCGGACCCTGCAGGAGACTCTGGCAGTAGAAAGGTGGCGCTCCCGGCCGTCTTACACAGAAGTGGAAGCAACCTGGGCAGTGGGAGCGGCCCCACGCTGTCAACACCGGCTAACTCAATGGTTAATAACAGCCACGTCCAAGTGGATGAGCATCAGTCCATCCCGTTGGTTCAATGCCAACCTCCTGCCGGGTCGCCCTCCCCGGGTCCCCATCACCCTCCTCCCCACAGCCTGAATCTGCTTTCTCAGCCCACACAGTCAGCTGGAGCTCAAATGAAAAAGAAAAGTGGCTTCCAGATCACAAGTGTGACTCCAGCACAGATATCCGTGAGCACCAACAACAGCATTGCAGAAGATACGGAAAGCTATGACGACCTAGACGAATCCCACACAGAGGACCTGTCGTCTTCTGAAATCTTGGATGTGTCCCTTTCCAGAGCCAACGACATAGCAGGGGCTGAGAGAAGTTCCTCTGAGGAGACGCTGAATAACTTCCACGATGCAGAGACCCCTGGAGCTATCTCTCCCAACCAGCCTTCGCACCACCACTCTCTGAATCATCCTCATCATGGAGGGGCCATGGTGAATGGGACTGTACCCCGCCATCATCAACATCCTCACCAGGTCAATCCTGTATCCTCTGGCTCTGGGAACACCCCATCTGCCCTCCCTTCTGGAACTTTACCTTGTGTCACCCAGAAAATGCCTTCTAATACAGGGGTCCCCCATGAGAATGTTGCCCAAGCTGCACCTCAAATTAACGTGGCTCAGCCTTTAGGGATTGTGGCCCCAGGAGCTCTCCCTGGAATGCACAGCTCTGCCACAGGGACTGCCGTTAGCATAGCTAATCCCCAGACCAGCAATGTCAGTAATGTGAATATGTTGAGCTCTGCCAACGTGCCTGCGAGGGGGGGTGTCAGCACGAATGCTATCAGTAGCAGCAGCGAAGGGAGTGGAGGTGGCGGCGTCGCTTTGGCATTTGGGGGCAGCCTCATGACGAGCCCAAATGTTAACTTGATCCAGCAACAGCAAACCATCAACTCTAGCATCCCCATGACAGCAACCACAACTGCTGGTGGAGCTGTCAGTGCCCCTGGACTTATGGGAGTCTCGAGTGGGATGCAAGGAAGAGTTGTCGCTGCTTTGGTGCAGTCCGTGGGTCCCTCTGCCGCAACTGTAGCCACAGTCCCTGTACATTCTACACCTGCCCCTGCTCCAGCTCCGACAATGGCTACCACTAGCTCCCGCTTCAGGGTGGTGAAGCTAGACTCCAGCTCTGAGCCTTTCAAGAAGGGCAGATGGACATGCACTGAGTATTATGACAAGGAGACCCCAGCCTCTGCTGTTCCTCACACTTCCTTTGCATCTGAAGCTGCATGTCCCAGCATGCGTCAGTTCGTTCCTGAAAGCTTTGCTGTGGCTTTGGAGAGAGAGACCACGAGTGGTAGTTCTTTGAGTAGCACTATCAGCACATTGAGCCATTACACAGAGAGTATAGGCAGCGGAGAGACTGGGGGACCTACTGGTCCCCAGCAAGCCCAAGATTATTCATTCCCTCCTCAGGGTGTTCAAGCACTCCCACCTAATGGTCTAAGCATAGGAATGTCTCAAACCCAAACTCCTATGCACCCCCATGATCTTAACAATGTACTCCAGAAGACGACCGTAGCCCCGTCTGCACCTGCCAGCATTCACCAGCCTGTTCATATGTCGGGCCATCAGACCACTATGGGACACCCTACCCCTACTGTGCCCCAGCAGCAGCAGCTCACATATGCCCAAGCAGTCGCTAATCAATCTCCTGGCTCAACCCAGGGCTTAGTGGGTGTTCAGCAGCAGAAGCTAAGCTATGCCTCGCTTCCACAGCAGCCTACCGCTGCCCCCCAAGTAACCCCTGTACAGGTGAGACCTGAGTACACCCAGCCCCACACAGCTGTCTCTCAGGCTACTGTATCTCAACTGCTCTCAAACCAAGCTGCACAGACGGTCCCTGGGCCCGCTAACAGAGCAGGCCAGATGATGGCAGGCCCACAGCAGGCACAATCTCCCCTCCACTTACAGCCTCAGGGCACCTCTCTTCAGGCTGCAACTTCCTCCCTGTCCTCTCACATTGGAGTAGCAGGGGGTGGCCTGCAGCCACAGAGCCATCCTGGCCATCTGGATCTCCAACAGCAGAAGCCGCAGTCACTCCCTACCCAAGTCCACAACCCTATTATTGCCACTCAGCTGTCCAGTACAGTCCAACAGAGCCAAGTGGCTGCAACAAGTGTGCCTCCCCCCAACCCTCAGAGTGATCCCCAGGCCCAGCCTCAAGCTCTCAACGGAGGTAGAATGCCTCCACATAGTGTTCTCCAGAACCTGCCACCCCATGTTGGCTTGTCCCAGAACCTCAGCAGTGCACTGGCCCAGGCTCATGCTGCCCAGGCGAGTGCCCTTTATGCTAGTCTGCCCAACTTTACCACCACTCAGCTAGAGGATGCACAGCGGCTTCTCCTCCAGCATCAGTCAACTTTTTTGGGGCTCCCTAAGCCATCCGGAGGCGAGGTGGGATCAGGGTCTGGGACAGGCCACGGTCAGGAAGCTGAAGGCAGCGCTGCCATCACCAGTGCCTTAACTGCATCAGATGTTCTTCTCAAGACTGTTGATGGAGAGGAGGATGGGTAAGAGGCGCAGTTTTTTTTATTATTCATAGTCAATATCTGGCTGGTAAAATGACTGCTGATGGCTGCAAACACATTTCTAACAGCAAGCACATTTTTTAGAATGTAATGTCTTTGTTATCCTGTGACTTGCAATCTTTAGCAATTATGCAACTGCAAAAGTATTACTATTGATGGACATGCAACTAATACAAATTAAAGACAGCAATTCAGTAAAAAAATATCTCAAAAGAATACCATGGCAGTATTTTACTCATTTATAGAAAAATAAAGTAAATACAGAGAACTTTCCATAAATGCTCAAACCCTCGTATTTTGAAATTGGATTAGATTTCAGTTTGGATTTTTGACATCAAATTACAGAATTAATGGTTTTGTGGATTATTTATGTAACACAAACAAAAAGAAACATGAACAATTTGAAAAATAATACTCTTTACTGTAGACTAGAAATCACACAGATATGGTGGTTGAAAACATCACTATCTGTATTTTAGAAACCATGATTAATCTGTCTGAAGA
Source organism: Brotula barbata (assembly GCA_900303265.1). NCBI lineage: Eukaryota > Metazoa > Chordata > Actinopteri > Ophidiiformes > Ophidiidae > Brotula > Brotula barbata. The sequence goes on along the minus strand of OMNV01009267.1, from coordinate 3,008 downwards.
TATCCGATCGAGTCGTATTATAATGGATCAATAAGATATTAACAACTATCATTTTAATTATAATAGTAGAATATTTGCCAAAGACAATTTATCAATTCCCCTGAGAAACGATGTTACTGCAATTTGGTCAGAATTAAATGTGAATGAATGAATATATCTTGTTTGATGGGGGAATGTAAATATATAAAGTGCAGGGGAAAGTACAAACTCCATCAAAGAGTTGGCTCATTTCCTCTGAGAATGAAAGTTTTAAATTATTAATTCCAATGAATCTGATTTTAGTTGTATTTGCTCTTCGTTGGTTTCATGTATTGCCTAATTTAGATATAATAATTGTAATGATAAGTTTTGTCTTTTGTACCACATTTTGTATAGTATTTTTTTTTTTTTAAATCCAACACTTAGCATTAATCAGCTGTTCGCTGAGCAATACTTCTCCAGGAGGTAGGAACTAATAGCCGAACTGAGTATTTAGTTAGTTTGAAGCTGGGTGATTCCAATGGTTGCTGTGGCTGCTGTGAGGGAGGATAGTGTTATTCTTCTGCTGGATAGCTAGCAGACAGTGTCCAGGCCGACACAGCGTGTCCGTCCTCTCTCAGTGGGACACAGTGCAGTGCTCAGCTGGATGTGACATCTCTTGTCTGTATCAAGTGGCTGTGGTGATTGAACATTTATTCTAGCAGACGGCCGCCCTGCCCGTTTGAACCCAGACAGTCTGCTCCACAGGCCACTTTCTGCTGGGTGCTGAGTTCTCTGTACAAACTCTCAGCAGATTTGTTGTTGCGAAGCTGAGACCCGGGTGCAGGTTCAGTTCTTTTGTGAGAGAAAAAAAGGCACGTGGAATGAGTAAAATGCATTGTCTTGTAGAGAGGACACAAAACGCAACAGACAAGTTTTGATTGTCATTTAAAATCTTTAAGAAGATAAAAAAAAACACTGTTTTTGCCTGTGGATGGATGCATGAGGAAGAGCTGATTTACTGCTTCACGTTAAAAAGTATAGTCCAGTATTTCTGTCTTTGGCTGAAAGCTTATTGATTTTTATTAAGTGCTCTCTCTCTCTATCTCTCTCTCTGTTTTTTTTCTTCATTTTCTTTTTATGTCTTTATCTCTCTCTTGGTCACCTCCATCGTTAGACCATCACAACGAAGGGCTTACGATTCAGGCTATCAACCAAAGGAAAATCCCACGGAATGTAACTCGATAATAAGCCTCAAGTACTAATTTTAAGTTTTCTTGGGAATTTTAATCGCCTTGTAGCAGCAGAAAATTGTGACAACCGCAGGATTTTTGCTGGACTTCTTAAATAATTACAATACTCTTGTGTCAGAGCCTTTTGTGCCTTAAGACTTTTTTTCACTGGTGATGTACAAAGTGGATGTACTGATGCAAGTTTTTATTCAGTCAGATCTGCCGGTATGGATCAGCCAGATGGATACTGAAGGGTAGCTACTGTTGTCACATGATCTGTAGGAATGTATAATCTATGTGGGATCAAGCCATTATTATCTTTGATGGTAAAACACAGTATTTAGTGAAGTCAAAGCCCTTGTTTTAAATGAGAGGATTGTCTTGGTGAATTATGATCAGGGTTCTCGTGGCTCAAGCTTAGCTGTGGTCACATTGAAGTTTGAAATCTGTATTTGTCCCCGCAGATTCACGACTGCTTATTTCTCTGACATCTTTGATCAGTTAATCAATGTTAGCAAATTGGTAGCCAAAAACAAAAGATGGTAGCCCTTGCTTATCACACAAAGGGGTGGGTACCACAGAAGGGTGGTTGCACACTTACACAGGTGCTGGAGTGCTCAGACATAAGTGTGAAATCCAATTGATTTGCCTTAATGATTTCTAGAAATGTTAAATCCATACAAAAAAAAAATAGTTTTGTAATTAATCAAAACAGAAGGAAATTTACTTTACATTTTATTGCCTACCCACAAAAGACTAAGACCTCTGTATTCACAGTGTCGGAACAGAAAAAGAACAGGATAAACAAAAATGTACAATGCAATGTAAAATTGCAAAAATACAAAGAAATTATAGTTGAAATAAATAATATATTGAATATCCAAAGTAGTGTTTCTGCTCACTGTAATCAACCTATAGCTTTTGTTATTGTTTGCTGATGTCAACAGCACTGTTTTAAACTTTAATTGGAAGTTGTGACACACCGATACCTTGCATAATAAAGTTTGAAGTTGTGGGCGAGACAAAGTTACAGATTGTACTCGGTGCCGTCACCAAAGGAAAGGCTATTTTAAGACCAAACATTGTTTTGGTTTTCAAGGCCTTAGGACAAAATGAAGAACACACACACATTTATCAATGTAAATCTGTGTTGAGGGGTTGTCCAATATTATTTGACTCCTCTATAGTCCAATGTGGTGTGAAAGTTGTTTTTTCTCTCCTGTTTTTTCAGCATGTTGCATGGACTTAAAATTCCCTTTTTAATGCGGCCAGCGTTGAATCCTAGTCCTGTTTTTTTGTTTACGTGTACTTATTGAGAGGAGCCAGTCCCTGTCAAAGTAACCGACACATGAGCCTGCTCTGGCTGTGCCGGCAGTGTGCAGCCCTATCAGTGTTTGTGTAGCCCTGTTTAGGCTACTGTGTGGGTCCTTAGCATGTTGTTGGCTTTTCGTGTATGGGATGACCCTGTCCCAATAAATCACCAGCTAAAAGCCTCTCTCTCTCTCTGTCTCTCTCTGTCTCTGTCTCTGTCTCTTTCTCTCTCTCTCTCTCTCTCTCTCTCTGTCTCTCTCTGTCTCTGTCTCTGTCTCTCTCTGTCTCTCTCTCTCTGTCTGTCTGTCTGTCTGTCTCTCTTGCTCAGTACTGTATCTGCGCCGGCGAGTCATCAATGGAATATATTCATGATGAGTAGGTGACAAGTGTGTGGGTAGTCTCCCGTTGATAGACTGTTTGGTTTTAAAGGGCATTATTGAAGCAAGATATATGTAGTTTTTTTTCCGTTTTTGTTTGTTTTTTTGGACTTTCAAATCACTGCTTATG
>OMNV01009266.1:0-28194 GCA_900303265.1 Brotula barbata | reverse complement strand
TACTAGTTACAACACTCTATGGTTAAATTGACTGTTCTTGTTTGCACTTAATTTGCAGCTTAACATAATAGGCATCTATCATTTGTTTGATTTTGTTATCTGAAGTTTGAATTTAACTTATTATTTGGAGCTTTGCACTTTATCTTTGCAATAATTTAATTTTTTGTATTAATTTTTACCTTTGTTTCAGGGCTGCTCCAGTTTCCTATTGACTGAGTGAACTGATGGTAAAAAAATCTTATGAAAGTGTCTACTGCAGTCCAATAGGAAAAATAACTCAAAACAGAGATATAGAATAAAATCTATAAATGCAATGAATTAAGAATTGCATTTGAATCATGAGTCAAATCAACTTTGAATCAAAAATAATTTTGAATCGCTAATTGATTTTGAATCAAATTGTGACCCAAGTATCGGAATCGAATTAAATTGTGAGATTTCACGCATCGTGCACCCCTGATGATCAATGATACTTGTGATTTTATTGTGGTATCAAATTGGTGACTGGAGAATTCTGAAATCCTACTTGTATTCTTAACTAATAAGACTTGGTATCATCATCATTTTGAAAAACACTTTTAAAGCACAAAAATTGAGACATCAGCGCAAATGATGGCAAAAACTTCAGGCATCTTATCTAAAGGCACATCCAGTGTGACATAACAAACCATGGGCTCATTTGTGAGTGCAAGCCTCTGTGTTAAAAAAAGCAAGTAATGGCAGCATGTAGAAAAGCTTGCTTATCATGGCATTTCTCGTGGTAATTGTGCTGGAATGTTGTGAAAATTAATGTGACACGATATGTCTCAGGACCACGGCAATATATGTAATCGTAAAACCTACCCACACCTACAATCATTAAAAACACTATGACATCCCGCCTACTGAGACAACATTAATGATGTCTCTCAAATGGAGCAGAACAAGGCGCATGCTAATATTAGGGAGGTGAAACAAGGTGCCCTGGAGCTTTGAGGAGAGGCGCAAGTAGACAGCCTCTCTTATCCCTGCATGAAGACTGGGTTCACTTCTTTTCCAGGTCATAACCTTGACGGTGAAACAGAACATTTAGGAGCAAGAGAGAGTGAGAGAGAGAAAAGCAGAGAGAGAGCGAGCAAAAGAAAGAGAGAGAGACAACAGCCTATGGCAGCGTAAAATTCCCAGCTCATATTGATTACCAATTCAAAGCTTGGCACATCAACAAAGCAGAATTAAACATTCTACAACCATTCAGGCACTCTTGGTCAAAATCAATATCCACTGCTGTCACGGGGAGTGTTCCTTGACAGCCAGAGAGACTGTAGCTGCCTGGCTACACCAGCAAACCACAGATATAAACATTGCACACAGCTTTTTAGCATAGCATGTTACAAACCACAGCATCACACCCTCTTAGTCTGAGTGACGCCTCCATAATTGCTTTTTAACAACTTATTATGAGGTGGTTTGTATCTATTTCTCATTGTTTCTTTCTCAATTTCAAGCGTCCGTGCTCTCACCTCACACATCTGCAAAAATACAGAGTTGGGGGTCGCATGACAATGCTCCAAGCAGGAGTTATAGGAAAGAAATCAACTCTGATCGACACCGTTATAGACTCATCAAGGGACTACTTCACAACTCTGTGGCAGGTTTGTGTCAGTGTGCTCACATGCACACTATACACACACACTGGCTTTTTGTGTCTTTGTACTTCAGTTAAAGGCAACAATTCAAATTAAGATGTATGCATGCACGTTATTAATTAGGATAAGTTAAGGATAGTTTGTCAATAATATATAACTTGTTGCTTCATTGCTTTAGAAGGGAAAACATTAGCCAAATGATAGTTTACAGGCTTGAGTAGACTGATTTGCAATTACATTCCCTAGGCTGTTTTGGACTCATTTGTGGTTTGAAGAAATGCTTTAATTGGACTATAATCAAACTTTGACCCTGCCTGTAAGTGTACTGGCTGTGTTGGGCAATATGTCGGTTTCTCACTGCAGTGCTATTCCTCATACTCCTGTGCCAAACAGGCAGAATTTATCAAGCGCTGCCATCACAGCTGGGCTTTATTGCCTTCTAAGCACTTTAATACACTGCCTACATTTATTCTGACCATTGAAGTGAAAATTTCAAAAGGTATAATGGCTTTCCTTTTTGTTTGTAAATTAGTTTCAATGCAACTACAGTATGCTTACAATTTATTGACAGTTTATATCTGAATGTTGTTACAATCACGGTACACATGATGTCAGAGATTACATTGGTGATTCAAATTTGCATGTTTGTGACCCTACAGAGATCCCATTCAGATCTACTTTTGTCCTTACCAGTACATGGAGAAACACACAGAGACACAGAGAGAACACGTGAACTCCACCACAGAGAGACCTGAGCTGGTCTGAGCTAGTCATGGACAAAAATCACCCAAGTCTGCTCAGTGCTTATCTGAAAACACAGATTTTGTCATCAACCAAAGGGATCACATTTTTAGCGTGGGTGGGTGCATTTGGAAATTGAACCCTGTCAATATTACATTGCTGCTATGCCATCTACTTGTGCCACTGAGCCACTTTAATGCCAAGTTTTCTATCAACGGTATTTTCTGCTTGTTGAAGCCTATTCAGTATCCAATATTGTACTGGTTGATGGCAAAGTAATCTTACTGTTTGTCTACAGTAAGATTCTTGGTGAGTGCACATGTTCACCAAATTTAGTTGAACAGACTATTTTATTCATTAGATATGGCACATACCTGCTTTATTGACTAAAGGGTTCTCTGGTCAGATGTGCAAGATCCTCCACCAGCAGAGGGGGCGGGGCTTGACAGATCCCACTTCACTCGTCACTCAAACATGCTCCTTAGAGAGATGAGAGAAACAAATGTCAAGAAAGGAGCAGACAACAGCGGTGTAGCAACACGTGAAGTGACGCGGAGTCCAAATTCAGAAATACTCTGAGGAAACTTTAATTCCATATTCATTTCTCACTTTCATGTATTTAATTTCCAGTACATTGCATGGTGAGGGTGCTTTTTCGAAACAGTCTAGAACAGCAACTGAGAGTTTGGCAATTGCACCTCGGGGACACACAGCTGCAAAGCAACAACAGGAAAATGAACAAGAGAATCTGTCACTACAGCACAGAACGCACTTCCTGGTTGTGCATGCACATGAAATAACACTCACAGTGCAGAGTGAGAGTCAAAGTGTCATCAGGCATATTTCCATTTGCGTGAATGCTTCCCTTTATAAGAGGAAAAGCATCATGATTGTGGCCAAGCAGCACTGGATTGCAGGCTTTAGAGATTTAGGGCAGTCGATCATTTACAAAACATATATTAAAATGTTAGAAAACATTCATCCTCCCTTCTTCCAAACCAACATAAAATACAACCATTAACCAAAGCCAGTCTTTGAACAGAATAAAAGAGGCTTAAGACACAGGGATGAAGTGGGAGAGATGAGCTGCTGTCAGACTCACTGAACTCCTAAATTCAATGGATTAATCTGCTAAAGATCAGAGTATATAAGATTGAACGAGTGTCTTTGTGTGTGTGCTCTTACACATGTGCCAACACATGTGAGTGCAAGTGTTTCTATCTGGTCCTTGGACTACTTAATTGGCACGTCATCATGCGAGTCCGCTGGTCATTTAAACTGACAACCTCTATGTGGTGTATTTATGTATTACAAAATGTTATTGAATCCCTCCAGTAGCCTGTGGGGGGCCACTGCAAAGAAAAGGGATGGTACCTGGTGTTTTTATTTGGATTGTCAATGTTGACATTACCTGCAAAGCTCTCTCGACCTCCGCAGTGGCTACTGGCAGGTAGAAGTGACGGCAGGGCACGTTCAAAAACTTAGCCTGGACTGTGGCAGCTCAAGGTAATGCCATATGACATCTGCAACGCCACAGCAAACTCATGGAGAGGGTTCTGGCTAACATCCCCAGAAACCGACAACAAAGTTTACTTGGATGACCTCCTCACACATGCTGCGGACTTTGCGAGTGCTTTAGTTAACCTGAAGAATGTGTTCCAGCCATCCTCTGGGTTGGCCCGCGTCTTCACCCCAAGCCTACCTGGGGAACATCGTCAACACAGCCGGATGTTCACTGAGCCAGCAAAGTAGCCTCTTTGAGGCATTGACCAACCCTTTGCAACAACAAGCCACTGATAATATATGAAGGACTTTGCCACTATTACCACTCCACTGCACGGAGACCATCGATGGTCGTTCATCATAGGCACTGACACAAGCGACATGGGAACAGGTCCAGCGCTGTCCCAGGAGGGGGAGCGGAGTGAGCAGGTCATTGCCTACTACAGCTGCACTCTAAAACCACTCGTCAAGCTGTAATGAGGGGACTGCAACAAACCGGCCATACCTTTAAATTTGGAAATTCCTATTGCAAACTGATAGCACATCTCTCACCTGGCTCCTGAACTTTCAAGTGCCAGAGGGATCGCTGGCACGATGGCTGGACAAATAACAACACCATGACTTCGACATTCGTTAAGTACAGGCCGTCATCATGTCAATGCAGATACTTTGTCACGAGTGCAAATAGCAGCGACATCAGAATCCTCAATCTCCAACAGCTTCAGCACGACCAAGACCAAAGTCCTGTCCTCTCCCATGTCCAGAGCTGGGTGAAGGCGGGACAACGGCAGCAGTGGTGGCACTGGACCTTAAGACCAAGGCTCTCTACAGCCAGTGGCTGTGCCTCGTTATCTGGGACGACCTCCTCCATCGTCACTGGCAGGCCCCAGGGAATCAACCCAACGTCTTCAAGCTCCTGCGCTCAAAGGTTTACACCTCAGTTTTGGAGTCTCCAAGAATACAAGTTGAATACAGTCCCAGTTCTACTGCTCAGGTTGTTGGGGCTAAAGTCCATCAATGCACTGCCAAGAAAGGGCCATCTGTTGACATGTTCACATGTGCTTTTGCAGCAGTATCCCGATGGAACCCTGGAGAACGACCAGGAGTGCCACTTTCACTGCAGAGCATCAGAGGAACTACACAGAGACTAGGGGTGGAATTTTGAAGGCAATGTTTTTGGTGAGGTCTGTCAGCAGCTAGGCACAAAGAAAAAAGAAATTGGGCATTATATACAGTTGGAAAACGGAATCCGGCGGTGTTACTCCACCATGGTCAGTTCACCGTCACAAACCTTTCAACTAGGTTGAGTGGGAGCCTGAGGACCAGAACCAGCCCCATAGTCCCACCTCTGCTCCAAAAAATACTGATGGACCCTCATGGGCAACAAAGAGACAGCAACTCTTGCAAGTCCCAACACTTTCAAGAGTTTGTGATGGGTATGTGGATAGCTGGGGACAGCTACGCCACCTAGATGGGGGCTAAGCAGCCTATTGGGGGATCAGTAGGCGGGATTTCACAGAATGCATTGTGTTTGTAACGAATCTGTATTCAAAGTGTGTATTAAGTGTTAGTTGTGTATTATAAATGTCAGTGTTATTTACTCTTTTTATTAGAATTACAGGTACCTAGAAGGTAGTTAAAAGGTAGCTAGCATGTGTGTAGGTGTGTGTAGGTGTAATTCTAGTAATTAGTTAAGAAAGTTAGGAAAAGGTCTTCTACTTAGAGTGACGTTCCTATGTTATCATGCATGTTATTGAGCTGATACAGCCTAAAAAATGCCATTCCTGGGGATGAACACAGGAAATAAAAAGGAAATAAAAAGCCTGCCTCTCTCCTGTTTACAAACCGCTGTTTCTTACAATGGTGTAAATCTCGTCCTGCCAGCCCACACAACCACATGAGCATGAGCAGAATGTGCTGCCTTGCAGGTATACTTCAGTATATGGAGGTTGCTGGACACCAAAGATGTTTGTCTGTCTCCTTCAGGGTGAGTCATCACTCCTCGTCTCCTCCCTCCATTTTCTCTCGTACACACAAACCAAGTCTTTCTACTGCTTATTGTCTTTCTCTCCATCCCTCTCACTCTCTCCTACACAAACCTCCATCAAGTGTGTGTAGCATGTAATCAATCTGCGAATTTGAAGGAGGACAGGCTTCTATTAATACTCTCCAAATCCCCCGACAATCACAAAATAAACCAACAGAACTATGCACAGCACAGTGGTGCAAATGCCAACACATTTCTATCTGTCTCGTTCTCTCTCCTGCCACCAACTCAGAGAACATTCAGGTCTTCCTCTGCCCTTCTGCTTTCAGCCGGTTTTATTTATAACTAATTGTGACTGCTTTAAGGCTAAGAGGGCAACCAAGAACAGGGACAGGACCATTAAGAACAGAGAGACTGTGTCCGCAGTCATCATTTCAGAGAAGCTGTGTTTGGAATAGGGTTGTCCCTAACAATTATTTTGACAATTGAGATCAGTACTAAATTACATCTTTAAACCTTCACTCACACTCTAAACCTGTTTTTAAGATAGACCAGTAAACGGTGTGTTGTCACTTTAAGACTGATGACACGTGAGCTACGTAAGTTTTAGATTTTCATCAGTCTAGAAAAAAAGTACTTTGGAGAATAACAATACCAAACAGAACGAGAGCTGTTGTCTCAGTTTCGAGCGTGCAGCAACTTCAGTACTTCTGCTTGGTTGCGGTCTGTTTCTGTGAATGAAACTGCAGAAGTTAACTTTGCATAGTGTCATGTGCCCTGTTTACATTAGTAACCAGGCAGCCCACAGCATCCTGCCAGCGAGGCTACACTAACCTCTCTAGCATGTCACACGTGGAGGGTTTGGGGTCTTATCAGTTTCACAAAATTAAGTCTTAAGCTACTGCTTTGCTATGTTAGCACTAATTAGTGCCCTAGCAACCAGTTAACGTCGTAAATGCTCATTTCCAAACATCTTATGTCTTTGTAAAGACGTTGTGCTGTTATAATATTTAAACTCCATCTTGGAGCTTAAATATACAACAACATACAACCATACACACCACACTAGAACATAAGGGCATGGTTTAACCTTCATTGGCTAAGTGGTGAGGTTAATAAACGTGTTGTCTGGATGTAATGCAGATCATGCTCATTTAATCTGCATTTGTATCTGTCCAAACAAAACGGAAGTTGTGCCAGTGGATCATGACATTATCTAGGTCAACACAGCACAGACACAGGCATCCAGAGAGTAGAGTGTGTGTGTGTGTCTGTTGAGACTATCAGTTTGGGTGTGAGTGCCAGTAACATGCTTCTTCTACTGTGTAAAATCACTTAATGAGCCTCCAGCTGTCGTATGATTACCACTCTCACCATTGTCTTGAAGCGTTACTCAGCCCCGGCCTCTTGAACTGTCTATCCTCCTCCTTTCTGCCTTCATACCAGCCAGGATCAGCTGAGAGACCAAAGAGAATGTAGTATGGTAGCCAACAGCCTGGGCCATGCCATTATCCATCCCGCCCTACGCCTCAGACACTACAGTGCACTCCCTGTTATTAATCCCACATACTGTCACATTTCCCACGCGGGCCTCTTTCCATTCAGTATGGACTGGATCAACGTAATTCCTGATACCAGTGAGAGAAGCAGATGAAAATATTCAGCTGAGCAGCTCAAGGAAGGAAGAATGTACTGCGTGCAAACGTTTGAGAGTGCTGAACTTTGAAATAAGACTTGAGACAAAAAAAGCTGAGGAACCCCAAATTGACCTTTGTTTTGTACGAGAAAAAGTGTGGGCCAAGCAACAAATAACTGACAGCCAAACTGGTCCTTCACTTTCCCCAAAGCAATGCAGTCATGGCCAAGCATTAAAACAAACTGTGCCTCTTTCTCTCTTAGGACTGTCAGAGAAAGACAGAGAGGCAAACCTAGGAGAAAGGAAAGGATAAGAAGGTCTCTTTTCTGTATCACAGCTTGCTACGTGTATGAAATGTGTGTGTGCATGTGTGTGTCCTTGGTTCCATGCCAGGCTGTCTGTATGTGTTATGTGTCTCTCTTTGCAGCGTATGCTGTAACAGAGGGAGTCCAAGGAAGTCATCATTGGTTTTAGCAAGAACAAACACTGCTCTGCCAAACTTTTGCTAACAGCACCTCTTCTGGACCTTTCAGCCCTTCTTCAAAACTTCTGCTCTGTCCCAACACCTTGTGTCTCCTGTGGTGTGGGAAAGGAAGGCCCTGAGGGGCCTGCACCACCATGTGCATGTACACAATCCAAATCCATACTAAATAGGGAGCAGAGGAAAGGCAACAAAAGATGACAACAAAAGTATCACAGGCAACTGTAGCTGTAGCTCAACATTTCTGACAGCTTTCCAGGGGAAGCCCATGGAGGAAAACAGGAATGCCAGGAATAGAGCAAGGAGAAAATAGGTAAGAGGCTGCTGCTCCAACCTTTATGGACACAACTATGTACAGTTGTCCTGGTTGGAACAGATCACACAACAGCCTGTTTTGTTTTCAATTTTTCAAGGATGTCTGCTGCAAGCAGGAACCTGTCACTTTCTAGATATACTGTACGTACACACAAAGGGAGACAGGCTGAGAAAAGAAAGATAGCGGGACAAAGGGAAAGATGGAAGGGGGGAGATGAAGGGACCCAGTAAGAGACAGACAGAAAGATCTGCTTCCTGTTTACAGAGACTGAAGAGCAGAGGAAACACAGCAGTAGGCTACAGGACTGCTACCAATGGCATGACATCGATCACACACAGAAACACACACAGACACACACACACATTTAGGCGATTTACTCTTCCTCATCCTAAGGGCAGATATAGACCATATTTTACCAGTCTCACTCTTTCTGTCTGACATTTGGAAGCTCCTGGTCTGTTCTTAGGTGCATATGATTCCTACGCTGTTCTTGCTTTGCTCTCTTAGTAACTCTGAGGAGGATAGGTTTATACAGGCAAGGAGAACAAACATGGCATACAGGTGAAGCTGTTTTTTGTTTAACATGCATATTTGAAAACCAAATAAAGCCTGTAAACCCATATTTAAAACAATGGCACAAACAAAGAATTGGAAAATCTAATTAAAAAGACATAAAATTAGGTGAACAAAGCTTAAATGGGAGTACAAGAAAAAAATCCATTAGCATATATGAATTTCCCCTCGTCTAATTGAATACACGCACACATGCTCTGTTATTTCGTCATTCCGAAACGTTCCAGTGACATTCTGTGACACTGACAATTAATACTATTACATAAAAACACACTTTCTCTTGCTTTCCACAAATGCAAAACATTTTTTCGCAAATTCCAAGATCAAATGGGAACTCAGAACAAACAGTTAGTAACAGCGCTCTCTGGGGCCACAGTGAGAGGTGTTTGAAAGGAGACGATTATCTAAACCTTGAAATTAATTCTACACTTGTAACTGGAAATTAGACAAATAAGGGGCTGTGATCCTTTGTAAGGCATTAATTACAATCTTAGTTATTGCTTTGTGATCTGGCGGAGAATAGAAGGAGACATGGCCAATCCCCTAGAAGATAAAACAATTATTTTTTATCAGTTGAATTGCTTTGCTGTGTGGACAACGTGTTATTTATTCCTGCGAGAGTGTGCTGTTGCTGCTCTGTTTGTAGTGTCGGTGTTGACTGCTAATGCAAACGCAGAGGTCAGTGTTGGTCAATGCACAACAGGCGGCAGAAGCTGTTATACACACAGTAGTCACACATCCCCGGCAAGCAGGAAAACCACATGCACCTGCTAGTAATTTAACACCAACAGTTTTTACTGATTAAACAATGTATTGAGGTATTAAAGTAACATGTGGTTACATGTTTTCATTTAGCTCTCTGCACTCAGAGCCACATATATATATATATTGAATCATAGAAGGGCTAATGGCTATTGTCATCACACCACAATTTTTCACAGTACACAAGCAAAAATAGGGAAATGCTACAGCAGAGAAAAAAGAACAAGAAGCAGTCTGTTATGAAAGCTGATACGGTGACACACAGTCAGCTCACTGGCACAGTGTACGGCACGAGGGACACATTTAGGTATTGCTTCCGTTTTTGGACCAGGTGAGAGCCAGTTCATGTTTTTCATTGTAACTGGTTGGGCCAAACAGCAGTAAGATCCTGTGTTGGAATCCCAATGACCCTGGTCATTTCTGTGTGGAGTTACCATGTTCTCCCCGTGTCTGCATGGATTTCCTCTGGGTGCTCTGGTTTCCCCCCACCCAAGAAAATATGTGGGTGGGGGCTGGTAGGCTAATTATTGCTGCTCTTTTACCCTTAACCAAAGCACTAAGCTATAAATCTGGAGGTGGTCCCTACACCATGCCCTAAATCTCAACTACTAATTTTACATTGTTTGTGGTGACATAATGCATTTTATGACGTTGGATGTCAAGAAATGAGTGTGGTAGATGACAAATTAAAAATAATAATACGGCTGTAAGACAGTAAACATTCAACTGCTAGTACTATAGAATGTAATAACAGAAAATTAACGGCAATGTAACAAAAATACCAAAAAATGACCTTGTCACTAATTGTTTAAGTAAACGAAGGGAAGTTTGTGGTGGCCGGCGTGCATTTGAATATATTCAAACATATTGCTTCTCATTTGATTTTGGGAAAAGTAACAGCCCTAATCTCCATATCAGGCTAGCTGAGTGTGCCAAGTGTGTGATATCTTATTGAATCTGTTCTTCTATGACATTAGAAAATTGAGAGAATTAAATTTTCGCTCCTCCTATTCGGGCAAGCAGGCGGCCATTAAAGCCAATTATCAACAAATCAACATGTCCTCTACCAGCTGCTGTTCGTCATTGGCAGGTGGCAGCATCTCCTAACCTACCTGTCTGTCGGCATACTGGTCCTCATTTTAATCCTGTTATCTAGTACTTCTGGGCCAGCTCAAGTGGGGTGATTTTTTTCTTTTCTCAAAATGACACTTAACCTTTTGGATGCTCAAAATTGGCCAATCAATCACTGGGTAGATCAATGTTCGGTGTCTCCCCACAGTGGCAGCGAGCGTGTGGTGTCAAGTGTAATATTACCCAAGCGTGTGGAGTTTCCTTTTATTGGCATACATTCGCCAAAATACTCAATCAGCTAGTGAGGCTGTAATTTGGTTCCGACTTGTGTGTGCTAACATGGAGTGAATTGTTGTTGATAAATGAGAGTTCAACAGCCATCTGTGTCTTCGTGCTGGAGGTAAGCAGTTTTAACAGAGAGGATGCATCACAACTATTAAACAGGAAAGGCAGCATGAGCCCCGGGCAAAACTAATCTGGATATCCTCTTTCTATACTCTGTCTTATTCAGGAGCCCCATCGATCTCGTATGTCCAAATTACTCACTTCCAGGACATTCAATTACTGATGCCTCTCATTGGTGCGGGCCATTCTTTTATTCTTTTACTTTTTCAAACATTTTTGTGCTGGGATGTTTTATTGTCATGTTTGTATGACATGCTTGTACTTGTCATGTTACCGTTCACTGCTCTACTTTTTTGTGTCAGTATATGACCTTATGGACAAATCTACATTTGGAGGAATTTCTGCTTGAAATACCAAACTTTTTAAAGAAGACACCTAGATCTCCATCTGTTACCTATCACTATAAATCTGCAACAAGGCTACCTCTCCTCACCACTTCAGTGGCTAGGATTCTAGGACAGCCAAAGCTTCTTCATATTTCAGGTAATATGAGGCTGCACAGCTCGGTTACTTGAAGTCCAATCTTAAGAGCCATTTGACCCGTGCTTCGCTTTCACTTTGCATTGTTGTGCAGCATTCTTCAGACAGGCCAGTCCTCATACAGTAAGTACAGAGACAATGTTTGCTGCTCTCTCCTCCAGTGAGCTCCCTGCATTGCTGACCCACATCTCGCTCACTGGCAGATTACACCGATGCACATCCACCACACACACAAGAAACGTGGGCACAGTGGGTCTGACATTTGTGGCTCACAGAAAAGCAATTTCTAATGGCTTAGTGTGCACGCGCACAAACACACACACAAATGTACACACACACACACACACACACACACACACAATGTGCCCATTGTTCTGCAGTCCATCAGCCAGGAGTGACTGTTGATATGGCTATCAGTGTGACCGGGCTACAACAACTCTTCTCAGAGTCCTCAGACACACCAACATTCATACACTTGAAGTAGCAGCCTAGAAGCAGATAAGACCTAAAGATGAATGGGATTGTGCATGGAACTGAGGGAAAAGTGCTCTACCTTGGTCAGGGTGAACCTGGGGCAGATTGCTCACTCTGTCACACAAAAGATAGAGCACAGAGCTGCCACAGCATGGATCTGTCCTCTCTTCAGGTCTCTCATTCCCTCTGTATTCATTACTTATGAACGCGCACACGCAGCGCACAGGCCTAAATTTAAATGTGCACCAGGCATTCGGCTTACAAATTTAGCCGATGGTCATTATTGCAACACTTACTAATTAATACTAATTCACTAATTCACCTTGAGAAAGCATTAACACCTCCAAGGTGTTTTCTTGTGAAACTTAACACTGGTATTTGTGCCTTTGGTGTGTTTCGATTCACAGTGCTCAATTAGAGTGCACCCATAAGACATAAACACAAGTCACATGGACTCACTTGTGTTACAAACAGTTTTGGTTAGCTGTCCTGCAGAGAGGCCGGTGAGAGACATTTTTGGCAGAGGGGTCAGTGTGTTCTCTGTCTTCACTGTTCAGTGCAGTTGCTGACATCTTTCAGCTAGTGTGATATGACGTGTTTAAAGACGGTTTTACGCAATCTTGACTTCAGTTTTGCTTTGGCTTAAATTGGTTATTCTCACTGATGAAGTTGATATCAAAAACAGCAGGGGATCCATGTGAAAGATGATCAGAAAGCTCCCACTAACAACGCCAGTGGAAAGTTCTGAACATTTCTCCTTTCATCACAATCTCTGCCTACATTTCTATCATTCGCCTTTAACAGGTTGCGTAATGTACAGGAAGTAGTAGTAGTAGAGTCAACTATATCAGGGTTGAAAGGTCTCGGTTTGTTTGCCAAATGTTGTGTTTCAACCATGACAGAAAACCGATGAGCAGAGGCCACCACATCATAAACGCCCCTTTACTTGAACTGAGTGGACCTGTGGACTGAGAGGATCCACAACAACACCTGTCTTGCTTTAAACCTAAAATTACAATTTTAATAAGATCTCTATGTGAGAGCATCTGAATAAAGGCCCGTTAAAAACTCTCATTCAGGCACAAAATGTCTCTTTTCTAGGTGCAGGTAATGGGATTGGAGTCATACATCTCTATAAATCCCGTATGGATCTTTGTGCCTTTCTTATTCGGCAGCGCTCTCCAGATAATTGAATCATTATGCCCACACACGCACACAAAATATGCTTTATTTCGACCCTGAGTTGATTCACATCGCAGATACTGTAATCCTTTTCACGAGTAGTATGGAAAAGCCGCCAGACACAGTCCTACAGCCTAATTTGGTTTCAAGCGAGACAGAAAACACACAACATGCACATCACAATGTCAACAATTAAAATGGTACAAAATGCATTTTATTCAAAAACAAAATGAGAAATAATGTAGGTCAAAACGAAGATACATGTGGTGTGTGTGTGTGTGTCACAGTCGTCTCTTCATGAGTCAGCATTTACTTCTTCCTATGTCGATTGTGGGGGATGGGCAAAAAGCAAGGCTGTCGCTATGGAAACTACGTCTTTTCCTTTGGGGTCATATCTCAGACTGAAACAGATGCTGTGAGCAACATACAGACACACAAATACCACACGCACACTCACAGAGGAGAATTGTAGGTGCTATTGTTACCTAACCTGTGGATGTTATAACTTATTGGAAACTGAGCAGGGGCTGTCCATATTTTTTTTTCACTCGATACAAGGCTACTCAGGTAAGCGTCAGGCAAAGACCGAAAAAACGCAAACGCTGTTTCATTTTGTTGGACCAAAGCAATGACTGTTCAGTCTGTCCAGTGTCCACACACGTGGCCTTGCTGCAAACGAGGAAAGAGTTTACACATGAGGTCATATGAACTGCACGGTGACTCTGACCGTACAGTTTGGGTATCCTTTGTGTAACCATTTCACCTTATCTAGGTCTGCTACTGAGTAAAACAAAACTGATTGCAATCGGACTGACATTACATGACAAGTAAGAATGTTTACGCCGACCTGATGATTACGTTGAATTCCTTCAATAACTGGTCACTGTTCTTGCCCACTTTCTTTTTCACTTAAATTTTCAGCTCGGCTGAAACACAGAGAATGGAGCACATTATCGATTTATAAGTATCGAGCTCCTCCACGGTACAGTGCCGTGGATTGTGCGTTTGGTTCTAGTTTACAATGTGTAGCACTGATAATCCACAAGTCACTAGATAAAAGTGAAATTGTGAGGATTGGCTACAAACCTTTATCTGTGTCAGTGTTATCACTTTATCTTACACGCTATGGACTAGAAATTCCTGCTTTGCCCACAATCCCTCGTTATATTCCTCTTCAGTGGAAACAGTCAAGCTGTGCAGAGAGCACGCATAGGGGTGGTTTAATACAGCTTTCAGATGGTCTCAGTAAGGTTGTTTATCGAGGACCGTGGTTCAAATAATAGCACTCATGTCATGAGTCTATATGAGCCACATACATGATACTGATATTATCAGCTATATATTACCATTCCTTGGTTAATTACTAAAAATGTAAAAATTGTCTTGCATAGATCCATAGCACTTACATGTACTGCATGTAATTTTGAGAAACAGTCAATATAAAAACATTCAAGAAAAAAACTGACATCTATTTCATTTGTGTTCCATTTTCTGCAGTACTGAAAGATTACTGGGAAAAACTTTTTGGGCATGAATTTCCCCAATTGATCTTAAGAAAGCAGTTTTCCAGCACCATCTGAAATTCTGCACAGCACTGCATTTAAAGAATGGTAGGTTTTATTTTTGTTGGATATAAGTGTGTTTCTCAGCCATACTTTTGAGTAAGTTTTTTACTCTTTAATTTACTGTCTGCTGCTCTGCTAATGATGTCAGCTCCACAGCGTAGTGTTGTGGATGCGGCCTAAGAAAGTAATATAAAAACAGAACAGAAATAGATCCGTAATTTCTTTCTCAGAAGAGAATCAATGGGAGAAAAAGACGAGGCAGACAAAATAAACTTCAGCTGAATGCTGGAATAAATCCTATTTCCTTATCATCAATTCATTCGAAGCTCTGCATCCACACAGTTGAGACAAACCGTGTGTGACAAACTCTGAATCATAAGTAGCGACCATATATGCCGTCCCAACATGCAGTGACACAGATGAAGCTGGCTGCTCTCTTTGCCTTTGCTTAAACAGTGGAGCTATTTATGAGCAGTCGAAGTGCAATGACCTAGGCAGGGACATATGATGTCAACGAATGACATAACACAAAGGTAATGCTCTCAAGTGTCTAAACAATAGACAGTTAATCATATCATAAACACACGCCAAACACATGACAGATACAGAATACACATGCACACGACTAAGATTTATATGTTGCTGTTGGCCTTTGATCGTTTTCAGCCTGAGAATGAGCATGGTGCTGGCAAGGCTCCCTGGTGGCACCGACTGACCCAATTCTATGCAACTCTATCCCTAATGTGACCCATTGAAAAGCCGAGGACACACACGGGCGTGCACACACTTACGCGTGCACAAACTGCCTTCAAACCGTGGTAGGCTAAGAGGTAAAACGGAAAAAAGCTCAACACGGCTGATGTTATCGCTCTCTTCTTCTCATCCCCCTCTCTTTCTATTTTCCTCCCCATTTGTCTGAGGTTCAGGCATTTAGGTCTCTGCTATCTGATCTAGCTTAACTAACAAGCAGCATCCAGAATGAGCTTCTGTAAACCCTGCAGCTAAATGGTCAGTTTATGCAAAATATGTTCAGACAGGACGGAGATGACACACAAATGTCTTCCAAACAAAAAAACACAAACTGTGTGAATTTGTGAGTGGCTGTAGAAGAGACACTGGAAGAGATGATGATAAGTCTGATACAGCTGAAATGACTGGCTTAGTGAGTTGTAGATTCAGGACAAGTTAATCAGTCACTATTTTCATAATAAACAATAGATTTAAGTAATTTATCAAGTAAACATGCCAAACATTTGCTGATTACAGTTCATGTACGTGTGTGAGTGGTTGTTTCCTTTTCGCTGAATACTTTGGCTTTTTGGACTGCTGACAGACAAAGAAAACAATTTTTTATCACTTTGGACTGATAGCTAGTGATAGGCAAATGTTTTTGTTTATTTTTTTACATTTTATTTACCATTACACATGTAACCAATTGTGGTTGAATTTAGATCAGATAATTTAGTTTGGTTATCGTTGTAATACAAAATGTCTTCACTTTAAAGGCTTGTTAAGTCTTAAGCAGGTTGAGGCTTCTTATGTAGGAGATCAATGTTGTTTTTAATCTTTGCTTACATTTAGCAAACCTTTCTCACACTTTGGTCTTTGTTTTAGTCTTCAAAATGCTTTCTTTCGTGGAGATTTGTATTCTGTTTGACAGCCTGGGTGTGTAAATGTGTGTATTCCCAAGCACCAGATGAGTGGCAAAAATGTGCTAAATCTGCAAATAATTACTCCGGTACCTATAGATGTTTCACCATCTTTATCCTTTATGGTAACATAAGGACTTAACCTTCTCTCTTATCATGTGGGATTTCCTTTTCGCTACAGAAATTCCCTTTTTATAGCAATCCTGCACTCCACATAAACCTAGCAGTTTCTACACGACAGATATTAGGCTCTCCCACACAATGCAGAAGCTTCACACCAGATGGTCTAACGGCAGAAATGGCATCACGGACTTCCTTTTCTGTCTTTTTGATATCCATTACAGATTACTCGTGGAAAAGTAAGTAAGTCTCCATATCGTATGCAACAATTCAACCTTTTTTTTGTAGGGTCATCGCTTTCTTCAGTCTTTCTGACTTTCAGAAGCACTTCATTCAGAGTTCGTCACCGTAAAATAAACAGAGTTGTGCAATGCGCATAAACAGGTGGGCAGAACGCAAGACGAAGTAATCATTCCGGTACAACATCTATATGCATTTGACTTGCTTAACTTTTAACATTTTGTTTATGCTCTTATCGTATATTTCTATGATGCTGTTTTTCGCAGTACGCCACCTTCACAAAAAATAACATATACAATATGTTAGATAATGTGCTAATATATTTAGGTCAAAAAGATGTGTCAGGCTTTTAACTACCAGACAAAAAATGTAAACAATTCACCACTGTGGTTTGGACCAAGAAATACAAACCAAGCATGTTAATGTGAGGTCTTAATGGATGACCGAGGCCAGATGTTTACCATCAATTTATGTAAGGGATGACAATGCAACAAAGAAACGTGACCTCACCCTTAGATGGGCGGCAGGTTGAACTCCTCTTGACTAGTGTGTATTAGTCATGTGTCCATGTGCATCTGTTGTTGTGCATACATATGTGTGTATTTGTATGTGTGCCTGATCCAGCCATAATCTGGAAGGGGGAACAATGACATTCCTGTGCTCTGAGCTCCAGGTGGCTGTGGAAACCCAATCCCAAACCAAGCCTTGCTGGCACAGAGAGTGCCGGGAACGCCGAATGCTGCTGCCTCCCTCCGGAGACATGAGCCAGAAAAGAGCTATTGTTCCAGGCCAGCTTGGAGCAATAAATGCACCAAAACCACCCTCTAAGACAAGGATACATGGATGGGGGCACAGACACACTTTTTAATGCTTTGAGGCCAGGAATGAAAGTCCTTTTAGCCTTTTACTTTCATACACCAGCAAAACCAAAATGTGTAAGGGTTAGATTTGAATCGGTCAATAAAAATGGAAAATCTAAAACATCTCTCTGAGGTGCACACACACACACACACACACACACACACCTGCCTGGCGATTTTATGTAGATATGTGTAAATTTAAATAATCTAATTGCTCAGCAAATCATGTTATATCACTTCCCTTTTTTTTCCCTTTTTTTGTTGTAGCGATAGTTCTCACAAATTCCATGTTAGCAAAACTCACACATAGAAAACACATAATCACACAAACAGCACAAAAAGGTTGACATCATACTCTGCATCTAAAGCTACCAATCCTAAAATGGCCCTTTGAAGCCCCGAGAACTGACCAAGATGTCCTTAAATTGCAGAAAAGTCTGCACTTTTGAACTTAAATCCCAAATCAATTCTGACAAATATGAAAGTAAAACCCATACACAGAGGGAGGCACATCTGCTAGGGCCTGAACACAGTCAACAGGACAGGAAACACATCACGCAGTCTCCAAGGCCTTGAAATGAGGAACATGATTCATTTCCTGCCAATGCTGAATAGTCATGAACAAACACACGTTATGGGGAGAGATCCGAAGCCTGCACAAATACACACGGGCAGAACAAAAACTTGGGAGCTGAGAATGTGTGATAGTTACAAGACGACATATTTTAGGTTATAAACCAACAGGGCCAAGTATTTTATTTCTAATTTTTTAGGTCGTTCAGCTGTTGTGCACATAGATGATTCTGTCCAAAATATGTTTCCATGGATCTTTCCTACATGGAACAAATAGGTACAGCAGATTTCTCCCCCAGCGATATTCTCCTACTGCACACACACGCACACAGACACACAGACAGGATAAATAAAACATGCCTTGCCTTTTCTCTCCCTTTGAAGAACATGACAGATTAATTTAATTGGTTTCCTGTCAAACCTATATCTTCATCTGCTCTGCAAGTGCGGACTCATACAGGATTGATAGTGAATCCATTTTCTTATCTCTCAAGATAATTACAGCATTGCTAATGCGCGCTCGTTCATGCACACTCATCTTCTCTCCTCAATCTGAAATTCTCTCTCTCTCGTGCACATGCACATAAACACGCGCACGCACACACAGGTTGAGTCCCACTTCCTTCAACTAAACCCTATAAAGGGACCTTGGATGATTGAATTACATGAAATGTAATTAACCTCTGCGCAAAGCGAGGAGGGGGTTACAAGGCCACAGCGAGGAATACAAGAATTTCAAACCGGTCACAACCTCAAACCTCATCATTTAGTGGCAAACTAAGTTGAAACATCTGTTAGGACACAACAAGCATAAAGCACAGATTTCATGTGAGTTGTGTGTGAAAAGAAGCTCTCCAATTCCAAAATGTCCGTTCACTGACACATGGAAGAAAATAAAGATGCACGCCATGAACACCGCATCAAAGTCCACACTGACCATTGTGCTCATCTCTGTATCTTAGCAGTTTGTTCATTCTCTTTTTTTTTTGGCCCATAGATCATCGTGGCCGTGGACGAAGACACGGGCTCGTCTGTATCCGGACTCGTTTAAATGGACAGTTGGGGAAAACTCACTGCAGTCAAATGCGGCAAGTGCAAGATAACGGACAGTACAGCAGAGTTTACGCTAATGGGAGATGGCTGTGAGTTTGTAAATCACGATACTCCCCACGACAGATTACCTTTGACTCCGTTTCAAAGTGGATTTGAAACAGGGACTGGGTGTCGTCTTCTCAGCTGCTGGGTGAAGTAGCGTTTTATTTGTTTAACGGTCAGTCGCATCCCCGTACGTCGGGCTGCCTCTGTCAACACGAGCCCTCTGCTACAGCGTCAGCCCGCCGCCGCCGCCGCCGCTGCTGCTGCCACATAAGCCGAGAGCTTCCCGCACAAACAGCCGCTTTAAAGATGAAAATGGGCTTCGCTTCGTCCCATTTATTGCTAGCTTACCTGGACCGGCCGCACACGTCGACCCTCCGCCGTGGCGCAGGACACCGCAGGCTAGCTACGAGGCACAAACCGCCGCCGACAGTGGGGAGTATCGCAGCTAGCCGCTTCGCTAGCTTAGCGAGCTAACGTAGAGCCAGTGTGGTCCTCCTCTCTGCCGCGGACACCAGCCGAAGCCGGGGTATGGTGGTGGGGGGGAGGAGGTGGTGGTTGTTTGTGACGCCGAACGCGACGGGGAAAAGCGCCGTCGGCTGTCAAAAGGCGTTCTGCGGCGGTGCGTCCATGTGAATAAGCGGGAAGGTTTGGTCGGCGGAGCTGGCAGCGGTGCCGTGAGTCGTGCGTCGCAGCGGACGTGCTGCCTCTCTCGGCTCGCTGTGACTGAAACTCGGCTGATGTGCGGAGCAGCAGAGGCAGCATCACCGCTCATCCCTCCCTTCAGCACCCCAACCCGGAAGAAATACTTCAACCGAGCCCATTATCGGCAACAGAGTTCCTTTTTTTTTATTCCAACCACAAGTGTCAGAGCTACCACACACACACACCAAGGACAACCATTATTAACACAGGAGACAATATCTGTTATATTAATGAACTGACTCATTTACCACTTAAAACCTGAGGGGAAATGCTGTTTGTGCCCTGTCCTCATATTTCTTGTTATACTGAGCTCATTCTGCCAGCTAGCATTGCGACATGACAATCAAATTGTACATGTTTGGGGAAAAAAACAGCACTTAAAACACTTTTTTTGGACAGGCAATTAAATCTGCATTCTCATTTGGAACTCAATCTGAACTACAGGCTCGGCGGCCTATGCTGATTAGCTGCTGACGGCGGCCTTGACATCTTGAGTTTCGGTTGGCCTTGTTTCGCCTGAACAAAAATCACAAAAGGTCGCCATGCTTGTACATTGCAGATTGTTTTGCCAAAGAAACTTTGCAGGCCAACCTGTTAGTATTTTGAAAGAATCGGTGCCAATACAGTGAAAAGTACTGTTTGTCACACAATATTGATATGTATTAGCAACCGAAAAAGCCCCTTGGCTAAGCGGCAAAATGTCAAGTCTTCAACCAAGTGCAGTTGACCTCGATTCAACCCCCAGTTTGGGTCACCATGACCTGTAGGACGGAGAATCGTCACAGATGTTGTGTAAAAATGCAGAAGCAACAGCAGATGCAAGTAGTAATAGCGGTTTCGGCCAGTTCACTGTGCAGAGCTTTGCTGGAAAAATACAATAAAATCAATGATGTAATTATGGAATTACCTAGACAGGCAGCCCATCTCTATTGTAAATGATGTTGGGTCTAGCCACAAAAAACTGATTATAAAATGCTATGTGGAAAGGTCATTGCCCCCAGGGTCAAGTTGTTGTTGTCATTGTTTACGACGACGGTTTGTTCGTGTACACGTGGATTTTCCCACATTTACGCCTCCCTGCCTTTTTTTTCTTCCAAGTGATAAATCTGGAACATTGACAGTGAAGATTGTTTAGTATGTCTTGATTTTTCACGAAAAAGACACTAACAAAACTCAAACAGAGCAAAATATTGGTATTACAACGTCACACTCAACAGACACCCCAGATTTATCACCAAGAAAAAAGTTTTCCTTTGCAATGCATTTTTGTGTTTTCAGCCTTTATTTGTTCTAGTCATCACTCGTCCAGAGTAGACCTCCAGCTCTGTTTACTTCTTTTTGATGCAGCCTACAACTCTGCCCTGCCTCTTTCCCCCACCCTCTTTCCTCGCTTCGCTATCTATTGTATTACTCATTTGTATTCAACATTTGTTCATTTTGTTGGCATTACAAATGCAAGCAATTAATATATGTAAGGTGCATGTGCTCTTTTGTAACCCTTTTCTTTCTAAAAACTCAATAAAAACAATTAGAAATAACATTTCTGGATAAAGAGGTGAGGGACTTCCTCGCCTTAAGGACAGTAACTACCACCCTTCCTATCGCTTCCAATTGCTCAAGTGTTACAGTAACAGTAGACAGTCTGGGTTATGGTCTGTATTTAAGATAATCTAGATGTCCCCATAGTCACCAGAGTTTCTTTTTCTTTTCCTATTTAGCATGATAATTTATATCTAAGACCTATCTAAAAAACGTTTGATCTGAAATGTGTACAGGTGCCACTCAGGCTTCAGAATCAGAATCAGAAATATACGGAATATACGAAAAATATGCAAGTAAAGAAGTTGTTGTTTAAGTTGTTCACAATCTGACAACATAAAGAGAAACCATAATGTGTAAACCTGACATGGACAAGCTGCCCACTTTTTTTCAGAGTACATTTTCCAAGACATTTTCAGTGATGATCCAGCTGGCCTGACAGACAAGGATCACACCCTACTCTAATAATAAAACGATTTCTGATTATTGCTTTAACTATAGACATGTACAATGCGTTGAAAGTCGGTCGCTTAGTCAATTTGTCACATCTCTTTAAACTGCTGACTCTTCTTATCAGTTTATCTCTCCTTACTTTAGCCCCATTTAACTTTAACAATGCAGCATTGTGTTTGAATAGACAGTGCCAGCAAAGCAAGACAGTACAACTAGCCAGTATTTAGCAGGTGTGGAATCATTTACAGTTGGGCTTCCATTCATTGTTTTGACTGCCGTTTTCCATTCATTATTGTCCAACTTATTCAACAATGCCAAACACACATTTGAAACCGTTGCTCCTAGCCAAACCTTTGCAGGTAAAATAAGCAAGCAAGTTGGGAGAAACTTGAGCTGTTGCAACACCTTCATACAGCTGGAACCCTTTGCCTTTCCTGGATTATTCACCTCAAACGCTAAATAGAAATATTTACTGTTTACCCTGTCAATCATTGGAAATCTGAAGGCCACTTGTTGTCTTTACTTTAATAAGATACGTTTACATGGTGACAATAAGAACAAATGGAGAGGATGCCGACTCGAGGACTGTGAGCTCTGTGGGATTCTGTGAACGTTGAAATCATTTTCCAGGGCAGCACAACAT
Source organism: Brotula barbata (assembly GCA_900303265.1). Lineage (NCBI taxonomy): Eukaryota > Metazoa > Chordata > Actinopteri > Ophidiiformes > Ophidiidae > Brotula > Brotula barbata. The sequence continues at coordinate 5,516 of OMNV01009266.1, read as the reverse complement.
TTTCCACGACATTTTAATTTTTCTCTCATTTTCCATGACTGGAGAATTGTTCAACTATTTTCCCGGTTTTCCACGACCTGTGGGAACCCTGACAGATAATGAATAATGAATTAACACCACTGATGTAAAGCAATGTCCTGAAAAATCTTAATAAATCTACCTTTTGTATGCCCTTGGCATTACGCAGTATTTCAAGATCACCACATCTTTTTCTTCTTTTACCACAGCTGAAACCAAACCAAAGTCTGACAAAGTTGGATTTTACTTACTTGTTTACTTACTTGAACTGCAATGTTTTATCTTCGACGACGCTGCTGCTTCTCATACACAAGACATGAATTTCAATGTATAAATCTCAAAACTAATGTTCGGTAGGAGGAAAGAAATTAAATACAATCCAAATTGAAAACTTGATGCACGCTTGGAAAAATATTCTTTCTAACTACGCTGCGGCATTTACAAGTATTAAGCGATGCATCTCCTCCTTCTATGTGTACTCTATTTCTGAGTAAGCCATTCAAACAAATGTATTTCACTTCAGGGTATCATAAAGTCAAAGCACACATTCAAATCAAACAGCTCTAATTAAAATAATGTACATATGAAACACAAGGCTCATTTTTTCTTTTCTAGATAATTCTTCCCTCGCTATAAAAACAGCACACTGAATAAAAGCTGTTCCCTTACCATAAATGTATTTCAACCCACCCATCTAGTGATCTAATCAGTGTTAATCAAAGTTTCCACAGAGTTCCACATTCTTTTAAGGTCACTACATTATGTCATCTTTGACATTTAACGCCAAAAAACTTAAAAACCTGCTGACTAAAAAAATAGTATCTCAGGGTGTAAAATGTGTTAAGGATGAAATAGAAGAGGAAGAAACAAGAAAAACACAGAAAAATTGGCTGAACTTTTATAACCCAAGTATAAAGGCTACTGTTTTATGGCAAAATGGATTTACTCAGTTACTAGCAACAATAAATAAGACGCATAGAGTACTGCTCAATATTCCCTGTTCCGTCAGGGGAGTGTTTAAATGTGTTGACTGTGGGTATAACCTTTTTTGTCAGAATTTATGAGCAGAATAAGAGAAGCACTTGGGAGTGCTCAAGCCATTAGCCGTGGCAGACAGAGGAAGCTGCCTGACGGAGTATATTTTCTTCAGATGATACCAATTCATTGACTGCTCATTCACAGGACTTCTACATTTGGTTCCTGATTGGCAATCGGGTCCCAAGTGTATTTTTTGTGTGGCCAATATTTTTCATGCCAGATATGTTGTCAGTCTTGTTCCCAGAGTTACAAATGCAAATTGGTTTGTGGCAGCATCCCCAACAAACTCCTCTTGCATGTAATGAAGTCAGTGAGGTACTTTCTTACATTTTCATGACTCAAGGTTCTGTCTGCATGGACAGAAAAGAGTCTGCCTCGACTTGACAAGACATGAATAGTAATACAGCTGCAGATCTGGGTTGGGACACTTCAGTATATATTGTACTCAGGGAGCTAGACTCTTCACAGTGCGTCATTAAGTATGTCATACATACACTGATAACAGTGTAAAAAAAAGATTGTATACATTGGGTTCATGAGAGCATAAAGCTAAAAGCCTTATGTCTTTTAACATAGAGGAAGATTTGCAATATAAATGAAGATCTATAGCTTGGGTCAAAAATCTACGCTCTGTTCTGTGTATCCCATGACACGAGGAAGAAAATCAATGAATTCATCCATAACGATACAATAATATGTATATAATATATAATCCCAAATTACATTGTGTATATGTAAGCATGTGTGTGTGAGAGGATATGTTTATATGTGTGTCTTCACAATTTTGGCTCAGTCCAACTCTACAGGAACAACTAATACGTGTGTAGCCTAAGACTTTTAAGGTCAATCCAGTGAACTGCAAAGTGCTCAGACTTGTTCATCTGTGTTTATTTAACCGTCATTTGTCTCTTTTTCCCTTTTTTCATTTTATTGTGGAAAGTAAGATTGTCTGAACCCTTTGATAGGCTGGCAACCTGTTCAGGGTGTGCCCTGCCTTACGCTCAGTGACTGCTGGGATAAGCTCCAGCCCCACTGTGATCCCAACAAGGATAAGCCGTATAGATAATAGATGGATGAAAGATTGTCAGCAAAAACAGGATCTATTACTCACAATATACTCTATTAATACATAATGATACATCTGTACCGGAGAAGAATAAAACAATTGGCAGTTGTTGGTATGCTGTAAATGTATATAATGTACTATAATTAATATAATATTACTAATAGGCATTCATCTACAAAACAAGTTTATTTTCTGTCTTTAATCTGTATTAAATCTTATTCATGTGTTGAACAATGGGAATAAGGAAGTAGGTTTTGGATTGAAATGTTTCACTGTTTAACAGCTCGTAGTTAAATAAGGTGGAAATGTCACACAACCAGCTCCACCACTACCCACGAGCCCTTGAGCAAGGCACTGAAGAACAAACTACAGTGGAGCCACCGAAGCCATCAGGAGATGACTGTGTTTATTTTGGCATGTGCATGACTTAATTTTAACTCTGAGGCAAGACTGAACTGATGAAGAGCAAACATCTTCTCATCTTCTTACCTTTCCAATGATCACCAATTCAACAATAATTTGAGCATATCTAATTTACATGCATAACAAATATTGTTTCCGCTGTTACTTTGTGTTATAGAAAAGTAAATAGCACACTTTCATCCACATAAATTCTCTCATTCACCACATTCACACCTCTTCTCTAGCGTCCTCGTGGAGACTTTCACACAATGCGTACACTCAAACAGTTATCCATGTGCATGTTACACATTCCCACACAACCAGCACCAGTCAATGGTCCACTGACACAGATCAAAAAGCTGCGGATTGCATATCTGACTCTCAAACAGCCGGTCACTACAGTAGAACACATCACGAGCCCACTTACACAAGGCTTACCTAGCACAAGGCTTGTACTGTTTGTCTGTGTGAAAATCAATTTGCAAAATCTGTTTTCTACATTAGGCAACAGGAAATTTTCAGACCCAGGAAACAGGTGAAATGGCTCCCCTGATTTGACACTGGACAGATTGTGACACCCAGGTGTGTTTAGATTTAAGCCTGATGACAGCTGCTGCAGAAATGTTAACTTTGATGTTGCCGGTTTCATCCTGTTGCTCCAGCTCGATGCCTGTCTGAGTCATGATGTGATCATACAGAAAGGACTGCGTCGGTCCAATGCCCCACAGTTACAGCTCATAGTTTAACTTCACCTATAAAACATTCATATCTGCTTGCAATTGAGCTCCATCAGAGTCTCTAAATATGCTTTATTCATGTGGCTGGCAGCAGCAATGTGCCAGTGCTGAAAAATGAATGAGACATTTGGAAAGACCTTCCTCTGAATCAGCGGCTCCCTGGTGAATGTGGCCCACAAGTCACCCCGAGACAGGGCAAGGATACTAATACACTACAGTAACCCCCAACCCCACCCCTCTCTCTCTCTCTCTCTCTCTCTCTCAAACACAGTGTGTCTACACACATGTAACCACAATGCATGAACATGGTGTAGTTCGCCCTTTCTCCAAATCGGCTCAGAGCGGAATGTGATGGCTTGTGATGCGGTAGATCTTCGTCACATGGAGATGTCTGTATGCTGACATGCAGCTCCTTCCCTGGTAGAATGGCGAAGACTGATGGCTATGCCACAGGAACTTTCCTCGTATAACATGTTTGTACGCAACTCTGAATGACAAGAGAATACCCATATACAGTACCTCCCGAGGCATGACCTGCTCAACCGGCAGATTACCTTGGACCACCTCAGTCATCGCAGTACCGCTGACGGGCATGTTTATGAAATTTTACCACAACCGCAAACCATACAAGACTGAAGGACTAACTTGCTATCGTAGAATCATTTAAGGACATTCTACACAGGTCAATTGAAGCTATAATCCTCAACTTTTCTTGTTTGTCTTTTCTTGGGCACCACGGTGGCTTAGTTGCTAGTGGTTGCCTCACAGAAAGAAGGTTGTGGGTTCGAATCCAGAGGTCGACCACCACACCTTTTTGTGCATGTTCTCCCAGCCTCTACGTGGGTTTCTTTCGGGTCACCTCCTGCCATTGCCCTTGAACAAGGCTTAGGCGGAAGATCTGGAGTTGGTCTCCGGGCGCTAATGTGTGTGTGTGTGTGCATATGGGTTGTGCCTCCTGCTCCTCATAGTTAGGATGGGTTAACTGCAGAGAAATAATTTGCCATCGTGGATCAATAAAGTACCTCTCTTCTTCTTCGTAAAGAGTAAAATTTTAACACCGAGGTGTTTTTGTTGAAAGGTAATTTGACTGATTTTTAGTTTTCATATGCTTCGAAGCGTCCCTCAGGATTACATACACCAGTGTGATTTAGGAAACTTTGGACCAAAATTTCTAATGGAAATATTTGTCTAATCTAAAGAGGTTTTTAAGTCTCATTTGCGTCATTCATCAGGAGTATATTGAGTGTGGAGTGGAGCGTGCCCAAAAATTCAATTGGAAAAATTTCATCTATTGTCTCATGTAATGGGAATTTATGAAAGCAGGAGTGGGAGGATAATCAACGCATATACACACACCCACACACACGGCATTAACATGCACACATTACAAACACCGTGTGCGACACAATGATGAATTATATAATCATCTTAGGGGAATATTTGTCTTCATAGTAAAACTTCATACATAAAAACGTATAGGCGAAAGATACTTGATGAGGAAGAGGGAGACACGCCACAATCAAGGATACAGTGCCATCTAGCTTCTATCCTTATTTGGAGCAGCTGAGAGTGGGACACAGAAGCATTTAGAAACGGGAACTTTTAACTGGAATTTAAAATGAAACTTTCTAGAGACGGGCAGTTACCTAATTTAAAGAGAGTAAAAACTAATTAACACATCCACGCTGAAGTGAAATAATAGTAATGATAACAATAAACGCAATGCTTTAGAGTCATCAGGAGAAAGAAAATACCGTACGCGATACGTCATGATGTCACAGGAAGTAGAACCGTCCACATCCGGTTCAAATGATGTTTACAATCCCGACGTATGTAGCAGCTAGCTGCAGATAAAACTGTATTTACTGGATGTTTCACAGCTCTTTTCTTACAATAACACCACCGATGGCCTCTCAGGTCCCCATGAACGGCAGGAGCCAGCCAGCAGCCGCCATTTCCTCCGCCGTGCGGGGGAAGAAGCGTCCTGTTAGCCCGGCAGCTTGTTCCGCTTCGCAAGCCACCGTGAACAGCGGCGGGAAAAAAAAGAAAGGACAGCTGACAGCCAGCCCGGGGACAGGGACAGGGACACAGGTAACAGACAACTACGACGTCCACTCATTTTACTGTCGAGTGGCGGTCATTAAAGCCCCTGGGTTCGTCACAGACCGCTTTACGGCAGCTTCTTCTGACGGTCACCTTATGCTACATTAATTACGTCCACTTTGCGGCAAACGAGAATCGATTTTTAAACTCCC
>OMNV01009265.1:0-44870 GCA_900303265.1 Brotula barbata | reverse complement strand
AAGGAGGAGGAGGAGGAGGAGGACGAGGACGAGGACGAGGACGAGGACGAGGAGGAGGAGGAGGAGGAGGAGGAGGAGGACGCGGAGGCCATGGTCACGATGAATGAAATGTCAAATGAAAAAAAAGTATTTCACTGAGCATTGTGTCAGAATGGACGTGAAACAAAGAGCATTTGCCTAATAAAGTGGAAAATCCAGAAATCACAGTGTGCTTTATTTGGCATTTTCAATTTTAAGGTTATTCATGGGGCATCAGTTCAGTTCAACTGTCGCTCCAGGGGAAATCTGTTTCACAGTAGACAGCACAACATACAAGAATAAAAGACATTAATAACATCAATGACCGCAAACAACCAGGGAGACTAAGACCGCAGTGCACATGGTTCTCAGCACAGATTACTAACTAGAAAGGATGAACTGAGCCTCCCGTAAAACTTCAAGTCTATTGTGAATCTCTGTCAGAGAGAGCTGCCGCGTGCCGATTATTTTGTGGGAGGTTTTCCTCAAGTTGATGGACTGGTCTCTGGTTATGAGGACTTTCAACTTCAGGAAAAGTTTCACACCATTCCGCATTTAATGTTTTGCAGTTTATTGTCATAATTCAACATGAATAAAGCATGAAGCTCCAGTGGCTTCGGTATTGAATGTCCATTAAACCCCCAGTAAAAACTAAAGACAATATAATAATGGGTTTTCCACATCCTGTGTCACCTTTAGGAATTTCCAAATAAATGTCATTTAAAAGAAAAATCTAAGAATTCAAACAGTAGTTGTAGAATTTAAAATAAAACCTAAAATCCATAACAGTTAGATTTTTAAGCTACACATTTTTAAATCTTCCTTACAATTATTGCTTTTCTAGATGTGAAATAATGTGAAAAGGTTTCTTTTATCCAATATGTCCTGATGTTCTCATCAGTTTATGGAATCATAAATCAGACTTCATCTTTTGTTTGACAGAGCTGGGTGGCCCATTTTTTTTTCTGCTTGTTTTGCTCGCCGGTAGCGATTCATCACAAACGTGTGTCACGTTTTGTCTTTGTGGAACTGCCACGGGATGCAGGAATGGGTGTGGATGCCAACACAACACACAATGAAAAAGGCCTGGCAGCCTTAATAAAACTAAATCCTGCACTGCCGGAACAATAAACATAACAACTCTGCCAAAATTTTGCAATCTCTTTGAGAGGAGGATTTAGGGATCCAGACTGGAAACAGAATCTAACAGCTCCCTCTTAAACTGGCTCAGTGCAGCTTTAATTGCCACCTGAACAACATAACACGCCGTTTCTACCAGCTCAGCATTTTCCACAGGTCTTTGTGCACCAATGTGGCATTGAGCAAAGTTTGATTGATCCATAACGGCGTCGTTTTCAGTCACAGAAGCCGTGTAGTGTGTTAGAGTTGTGTTAGAGTTTGTGTACGTCACACATGGTCTTGGATGCTCTGACGCAGTTCCTTCAGGCGTGATGGCTCTGTTCTCTTCTCGCTTCTGCGTGGCCACATTTTGACATTCACCAAAATCCTCGCTCAGCGCGCCATTCCAGATGTTGCAGTAGTCCACCAAACTATACGGGATCAGCTGAATCTCTCCCCTCCTATTCAGACTCTCTCCGGGTCCTGCAGTCACTTTTGAGCCATTACCTAAACATGGAGGAGGTTCACAGGACGCATCCCCATCCTTGATCTCCAACATCATTGCACCCACATCTGCAGTCAGTGTGAGCATCTCAGAAAGCTCCAAATATGTGCTGGGGGTCGCGCTCTCATCAGTGTGCTCTTTGGTCAGGACGATGATCTCCTCCTCAATGAACTCCATGGTTTCTCCAATACACTCCTGGAAGAAAGGAGAAGGCTTCTGGGCTCTGTGCCTCCAGAATGCCTTTGGCTGTTTCTTATCGGAGCCCGGAAGTGAAAGGCCATATTCCAGACAACGATCCCGTCCAGGAGATTTTGCTTTTGGTGGTCGTTTTGGAAGAATCATGAGTGGTGTGAAGAGTTTCAATGCCTTGTTTTTAATAGATTCCCTCTCTTCCACAGTGAGTGTGTGTTCTGAGACGAGACTAACGGCTACTGCCTGAGAGGTTAACTCCAGTGAGTCTCTGGTTTCTCTGCTGAAGACTGCGACTGAGTGATATTCACCTCCATCCTCTCTCTGGTTAGGCAGAGAGATGATGCAGAAGCAGCAGAATGATTTTGAGAAAACTTGCTTGACAGCTTTTAGTGTCTGCGTAAATCGGTTCTGGTCAGTTCGACCCAGATGTGATTCTTCTTCTTTATTCACGGAGGATGACTCAGCTCCTACAAACGAGGCCACGTCTTCTGAGTTCCTCTGAGTCTTTGTGGCAGAGTCCATTCCAACTTCTTCCCAGATGTTTTCCTCGCAGCCTCTGATCGAGTTTTGCAAAGTATATCTGCAGTTTGACCCTTTGTTTCTGCACGCCTGGGATCTCCGGCTTCCAGTTGCCATTTTAATCTTTGATTTTCCCAGCAGCAGACCCATCAGTCTCCTTCTGAACATTCTATTAACAGAACCATGTCCAACTTGCGTTTCTTTCGCTGACATGGTTTATTTATTGGCCTCAGATGTGTTTTCCTAGTGATCAAAGAACAATTCTTTGTTCAATCTCTTTGTTACAAATGATCTGATCACATAATTCGTGCTCACTTTGCACAATTAAGCCAGACTATCGTCTACTATTGTTTATCGGTAGATGGTGGGTGCATCAGTGAGTCACCCAGTCTACTGAATTACTAATCAGATGATTGATTGATTCATTCATAAAAATATAAAATATCTTACCATTCAATATTTTTTACATTTCTAAATTCCTCTAAACTGCAAACATTTTTAATGGACATCAAATTATATTAAGCATCTGATTTTTGAGAACAAAAACAAAAAACAAAGGATTGTCTACATTTGAATTGTTTGAATAAAGAGTTGAACACAATATTATTCATAAGGAATAAAATGTAAAAAATGCTCCTTACCGGTCAGAAAGAAAAATCGAGTTGTCTTGATTCCTGTTGTTCCACGTGTGGGTCTATGCCTGACTGTCCAGATCCCACGGCATCACTGCAAATGTGTTTCCATGGCTACGCAGTGACAGACACGTTACACACTGCAAGAAATTTCCATCCGCTCTCTCGTCCGTGAATTGTCACTGCGAGAAAATTGATAGTAACACAGCACACACAAAGCCTTGCCCAAAGAAAATAAAACTTAGAATGAAATAAAATGAGAGACGTTTGTACAGATCTTTAATTTATTCTCCACAGTCACCATGAGTCATTTGACATTTGAACTGTGCATGACGGAGTCCTCAGGATGAAACACAATGGGTAGAAAAATAACTACAAACAATGGAAGAGGCCGACATGTCACGCCGCTTTAAGGATATTTTATTTCAGATTTTCTAAAACAGCTGCTCACCCTGACTTGCAGCAGCACAACTGTCCAGTTTCACAGCATGACAGTTTACCGACTAATCACATTTCATTAAAATACTGGACATGAAAAAACTGAAAATCAGACAAACAGTTACTCTAAGAAATTAAACTACTGTATTAGGCATCAGTTTTGTTATATCATAAAGGCATGTTCAAGGCACCTGATGTCAAGTGTACTACACACAAAAGCCAGAACCTGATGAAAGATTCCAGGATTTATCATCATTGAGAGATCGTGGTTGTAAACATTAGTGCATCGTGGGAGAGGTTGTTTAATAAATCTGACAATATTACTAAAAGATTTATCGAAATTCTATCACAGAGTGGAAATCTGGATGAGTTAAACCGTCTTGCCATTAAGTTTCTCGATTCACCAATCAGCAGCACTCTGGGCAAAGCAAATGAATTATTTACAGATGTCTGCGGCCGAGCGAAATCACAAACAAAAACAGCACGAGCAGGCGAGACCAAGGCGCTTCCAGTTAACTCCCCCATCAGATTTCATTAAGGCTCAGCGGGGGTGATGAGCAGTCTCGTCACACTGAGAAAGAGAGAAGATGGATATGTTCACAGCTATCAGCCACAGCTGCCAACTACAGTATGAGATTATAAAATAGATGTTGTGCTTGACATCATCGTTCTTACCGACGGGCTCAGAAGAGACCGTTGACCTGCTCGGTCTCAGGGTCCAGATCAATGTCGTAGAAGCACGGCCTGGTGGGCAGACCAGGGATTGTGGGCATCTGGGAGGAAAGCACAGAGGGGAAAAAAGAGCAGTGTTGACAACGAGTTCAGTCATTTCTACAGAATACAACCTCTGAACCGAGCTTGACAAAAATACTAGATGTGTAGAGAAATTAATTTAGTCTGACGTGCAGAATAATCTTCACTAAACTAAAGTTTGTTACTATAACTATGACTTTAAATGCCTCCACCAAGATGTTTGTTTACGTCTTTGTTTGACATGTTGCGAAGCAGAGGTGTGTACCGAGACACATCCCTTGATTGCATCATACTTGGCAAATAATTGTTAGTGTTGTTTTTTTTATATGTGCGTCAAGTACTGCACCAATCTAAGGTACAGTTTGGTTGTGATCTGGATAAGAATCCATATCTGGCGAACTAAAATATATGTATGGACTGGGGGCACATTAATGGTTGGGCTGTAGCGCAAGAAATAGAGCTAAAAACGAGCAATCCCCACTTTTGTGTCGTGCTGTGCAAATGAGTTTGAGGTATCCTTGACTTATTTTTATCTGTTTTTTCAAACATTAATATACTATTTCTTTCTCTTTGGTCCAGATTTTATTAGAAGAGACATTTTGTTGGTTGGCTGGGCAAGTTTGGCCTTGGCAGAGGTATGTGCCGAGCTGAACAACGTACAAATCATTCATGAGATCAATCTCTGTAAAGAAGGAAAGGTATGAAATCAAGTTCTGCGGCTTGCAAGAGATGAGCCTTGCTTTGTGGGGATAAATATACTTTGTGACATCTGACAGCAGCTTACCGTGCCAACCAGAGGGTAGAGGAAGCCAGCGCCTACGCTAGCCCTGATGTCTCTGATGGGCAGGACGAAGCCTGTGGGCACGCCCTTCTTGTCTGCTTCGTGCGAAAGCGACAGGTGAGTCTTTGCCATGCAGATGGGCAGATCTCCAAAACCCTGAGGGAAGATGAACAGACAATCAAATGGGAGAGTTTGCTATGAGCTTTGTATCTGTGTCGTCCTTTGACTGAATTGAATTTATCTCCTCTGTCTGAAGCAGCCAAACAGGCTCAAGAGGCCACAGGATGAGACTGTCACTCAGGTGGAACGCTGACCTGTTTGGTGTAGAGCTCCACCTTGTGTTGGGCTTCTGGCAACAGCTCAATGTCATCCGCTCCGTAAATCTTCTGGGCAATTATCCGAATCTTATCAGCGATAGGGAGCTAAAGGGGAAGAGCATAAGCACGCAGCCATACTGTTTTAGTACTACATCGTTAATAAGTTGATATTTTCACTCCCCTTGTATGAAATGTGTTTTCCGGTAATATTAAAGCCCATATTCATTTATTGACTGAGTAACTAACGGGAGGAAGAAATACAAATATATTGGAAACAACGATTAAGAAATCTACCTCCAAATCGTAGAGGAACTTGAAGTCGCTTGGGGCGTTAGAAGCCCTGTGAACGGCCTCACCCAGGGCCACTGCACCAGCTCCACCTTCAGCCCAGTGGGTGCAACGTACAGCATCGAAGGCTCCTGCAGCCTTCGCAATGCTACAGATCAAGTTCAGTTCGGCCTCAGTGTCCGTCCTGCAGAATGAGTCAACAGTCAAAGGTCAACAGAAATTGAGGGTGTATATTTAACTGAAATGACCACAGAAATTAATTTTATGCTTCTATCAGTCAGAGTGAAGCAGACATACAAATTAGTCAAATCACAAAAAACACACAGAGAAAACATTCTGCAAGTAATTTACTACTACTACTCACTTGAAAGCATTGACAGCGACCACCACAGGCACGCCAAAGAACCTTGCGTTCTCGATCTGCTTCTTCATGTTGCTGGAGCCTTTCTCCAACAGCTCCAGGTTCTAAATACAGATACACATAAACGCAAACGTCCTCTTCAAAATAAACAACCTCTGCGTGGTCAGGTCAAGTCAATGATCACAGTTCAGGTATGTCATCCAAAGTAATAAATGTAAAAGGTGCGGCTGATTGTTACCAGAACACTAGACCATCAAGAAAAAACAGTGTGCGATTCATTCTAGCAGGCTGCTCTGGGAGGCGGTGTTCATTAAATACATAAAAGATATATTTCAGTAGATAAATATCTGATTAGATTATGCATTACCTCCTCCACATATTCTTTGGGCAATGGCATCCCGGCAGTGACCTGAGCAAAAATAAATACATCAATTTTAAAACAATTTCATTCTCATTTTTTAATAACATCAGTTATCCTCAACTTCTTCCTTCAGGATAATTGGGGACCAAACACCTGCTTCTTATTGGAAAAGAAATAGGAAACGGGTATTTTTTCCAAAACCAACCCACTGGCATAATTAGTTACGTCTGGGATGCTGAGGAAAGACTCACGGTTGGGCCTCCTCCATGCATCTTTAGGGCTCGGACTGTGGCCACCAACACCACCACGTGGGGCCTCAGGCCTGAGTAACGGCATTTGATGTTGAAGAACTTCTCCATGCCGATGTCAGCACCAAAACCAGCCTCCGTCACTGTGGGACACAAATAATAAAAACCTGATGCAGACGATTGTATGATACACAACATCAGCCTGGTCCAAAAGCTGCAGAATAAAAGTGGACCTTATATAATCACAGATGGTAGACATAACCACTGAAGTACCAGACCTACAACAGGACAGAAACATTTTCTGAAATCCACTTACCGACAAAGCCATCGGGTCCAACCAGCTTCAAAGCTATTTTATCAGCCAGGATGGAGGAGTTGCCATGGGCGATGTTGGCAAAGGGGCCGGCGTGGACAAACACAGGGTTTCCCTGAGGATCGAGACAAAGGATGAGTGCGTTGTCATTGTTATCACAAAAGTCAAGTGACGCTCAGCTCTCCGGAATACACAATAAAATTACAGTCATTTGCATATTTTCTAATTATAATCAGAAAAATGTCAGAGTATGGCTAAATCATAATAAGAGGAGGAAGCGAAGGATTATCTTACAACCTGAAATAAAACAACCAATATCTGTCCTCCACAGACTGCTAAGGACGTCACAGTGTCAGTATAGCTAGTAACTTGAGTCAGCATGTGTGCCGTGTGTTTCACCCACCTCTAACGTCTGCATCAGATTTGGCTTGATGGCATCTTTCATCAGCACCATTAGAGCCCCGCTCACACCCTAAAGGAAGAGACCATCAATACACTGGGAGATGTCTACAGTATTCTTCAACTGAAGACAATGTATACATGGAAACTCACCAGGTCCTCGGTGGTGATAGGCTGCCCACTGCGACTCGTGGCGACCACCATCTTGGCCAGACGCTGTCGCATATCCTCCAAGCTGGTAGTGAGGGCCAACACCGCCATGATCTCACTGGCCACCGTGATGTCAAACTGAGCCTGGAGGACAGAGCAGACGCATTAAAAATGCACCAAGCAACCAATGCATTGACAGGAAAGAGGGAGTGATACATAGAAACTCATCATACATGGGAATTTCATCCTTATCCTTGTTGTTGTTGTCTAGTATATCGTGATATAGAATTTGGTGTATGATTGTCATTTAATTCTTTCATTGTGTATTTACCTCTCTTGTGTATCCCTTCTCAGTTGGTGACTGGCCAATAGTGATCTTCCTTAGGAATCGGTCATTGGTATCCACAACTGAATTAACACACACGTGCATTTTATCAATGCTTTATTAAAACAAATCCAATGTGTCCGATATACTGAGGCAAACAATGTTAGACTGATGAGAGCTCTCTTTACTGCCTTGATGTTCATACCTCTCTGCCAGGTGACGGAGCTCGGGTCAATGTCCAAACGGGCAAAGCGGGTGATTTCTTCCTCAGTCAGAGCAGAGGCATCGGTCTTCTCTATGCCCAGTTTCTAAACATATACAGATATTCTAAGTATCAAATATTTTCTGTCCCACTAACTATGAGGCAAGTAAGAGCATAAAAATGTGATGTGAGCTTTTTACCTTTAGTCTGTTGATCTGGATGGGAGAGAACCGTCTTTGACCTCCACTGAGGGGGACCAAACGGTTGTACAGAGCCTAAGGATGCATATTACAAGGACGATGACATCTATAATCTCTTAATCCCCTTGCAAACTGTGTAAAAAAAACAATCAGGTACTGACCTTGTCGGTCTGTGTGGCCTCGTGGAACATGCGCGCATCGATGGCAGCGGCCACCAAGTTGTTGGCAGCTGTGATGGCGTGAATGTCACCGGTGAGATGGAGGTTGAACTGAAATGAACGAGCTGAATGAGTTACAACATTAACCCACTTTGTATGTCTGTGTAAATTTTTGTCTTTGAACACCCATGCCGCACCTCCTCCATTGGAATGACCTGGGAATATCCACCTCCTGCAGCACCACCTATAGACAGACGACAGAAATTAGAATTACATGCTATAGGACGCATCTCAGTTTAATATGAACATTTTAATGGCTTGGACTGTCACAGAGTACACATTTGCACACAGCTCACCTTTAATACCAAAAGTGGGTCCCTGTGAGGGCTGACGGACACAAGCAAATACGTTGAGTTTCATATGGGCTCCCATAGCCTGGACCAGGCCAATAGTGGTGGTACTTTTTCCTTCTCCCAGAGGCGTGGGAGTAATGCTGTGGACAGAAAACCTCATCAGGATACGTCATGTTTACCAGCAGTGCCTGAATTTAACACCCCAAAAGCAAAGAAACTGTGATTTTCTATGATTTCAACATTATAACTAGGCATCAAAATAAACTATGAATTACTTTGTGGCAGCCAGATTCCTGTGAAGTGTTACAGAATTAGTGCCAAGCCTACAGCAAATGTCAGTGAGAGCTTGTTATGCAAAAACTGGGCATAAAAATAATGAGAGTAAACATTCAGATATAAATATTCAGACATAAATCCATTAAAGCTGACATTCACTTTGGTGCTGCAAGTCTGGGGCAAAACATACCCAGCAACCACCACATATCTGCCATCCGGCTGGGCCTGCAGCCGTTTGATGATGTTTAGTTGGACCTTGGCCTTCGTCTTGCCATACAACTCCACCTCATCAGAGACCAGACCCACCTCCTTTGCAAGAGAACCAATGGGCTTGGGTTGGCAAGACCGAGAAATCGCAATGTCACTGTTAGACAGAAACACACACACATCCGAAAATCATTTTACTCATCTGATCATATGAAGTCATACAAAGGTCGTGAGACATGCGTTTAAACAGACTCCTCTTGAAAGGAAATCCAACAAATCCAATGGTGAGACATTAAGAAAGAACATAAGTGTGAGACAGAGAAGCTACAAGATAGAAAGAAGAGGATGGAATATGAAAGGATAATCAAACCTACCTGGGCACGGGCTTCTGGAGGTTGAGAGTGGTGTAAGTAATGTTCCACTTCCCTGGTTGGTTGTTCTCCAGGAAACGCTTTGCACTCAGCACTGTGTTCTACACACAAACATGGAGATTAGATCAAATTGAAAAATATTAATTTGACAATACACTGTCAAGACGGAGCTTACCGCCATCAACATGGCCACAGTCATGGGCCCAACACCACCAGGGACCGGGGTGATGAAGCCAGCTTGCTCCTTGGCTGAGGCGTAGTGGACATCACCGACCACCCGTTTCCCACTAGCCTTGCTCGCATCTAAAACAGATCGAGAATAGCTCCTGAGGACAATACCTCATCGCTTATACCTTTGACTTTTATTCATTCCCTGCCAGAGGACTAAGAATGGTAAAATTCCAAACCTGGAATGTGGTTTATGCCACAGTCGATGACCACCGCTCCCTTCTTGATCCAGTCCCCTTTCACCATCTCAGCTTTCCCAATGCCGACAACTAGGATGTCTGCTTTGCTCACCTGGATAAAAACATCAAGAACCATAAGTAAATAAGGTTAAATATTTCAGTAATAACAAAACACCAGATTCATCACAGCTGGACAAAGTTTGCACAAAAGTGTGATTTTCCAAATCTGGGAATAAATTGTTTTACTATATTTTGCCACATGGTGGCAGCAGAGAGTTAAAATTGAAGTTATATCTCCACACGGAGATGTAACTATATATACTGTATATATTTGGTCTTGGAGCATCCTGAATGCTGCTGGAGCAGTATGCATCACCGGAAAAACCTGGGCAAATGAAATAACCCACATCCAAATAACAGTCGTGTGCATAAAACTATTAGAGGAGAGAAATGAGCAACTGAGTAATGAATGAGCAGGAAATATCTTCCCCAGAAGCATAATTGATGCTGTGAGGTTGTATCAAAGCTGTTACAACACAGAACTCATCATATCAATGGGGTGGTGGTCGTACCTCTCCAGGAAGATCTGCAGTCTTAGAGTGACAGGTGGTGACGGTTGCGTGGTTCCACAGAAGCAGGTCGTGCATTGGCGCGCCCACAATCTTACTCCGACCGAGCACCACCGCTCTCTTTCCTGCCACAGAGACGCCTGTGAAGAAGCAATCAAGTCATCAGTCCATTCAATCATATTTCCACAGAACAGATTTGTTTAATTCAAGGGAATCGTTGTGCTTACCAGTTTGTCTGATCAGCTCCATGCAGCCATTTGGCGTGCAGGGGATGAAACAGTCACCCAGGTCCCCACGAGACAGCTTTCCTGCATTTATGCTGGTCAGCCTGGAAACGGATCAAAAACAAACTCACAACTTAGTTTTAAAACTCCAAATTTTCGGTTTTGGCCTAAAGGCAAAAACTAGTTCTTCTGGTTTCGAAAAATGTGTAAGCAAACAGTCAGGTTTAGTTCAGTTGTCAGTGCTCACCCATCTACATCCTTCTCTGGGGCGACAGCATTTGTGACTTTTTCTGTGTCGATCTTATGGATGGAGTCTAGGGGCAGCTGGACGATGAGGCCGTGGACAGACGAGTTCTCATTCACATCTTGGATACTGTGAAGAACCTACAACAAATGGCAGTTCAACTAATCTGCTCCTGACAAAAATCGAGAAGAGCATCTTTAACCACATTTAGAGACCCAAATCCCTCACCTCCTCCTCTGTTGCAGTCTTGGGAAGTCTCATATGCGTGGCGTGTATTCCAATCTATGTACAAAGAAAAGTCTAGCTCTAAAATGTGGCTAGATTGCTGACCGCATACGACAGAAGATAATTTTATGCATGTAAATGTACTAAATATTTAAAAAGTACATTCTTTACCTCAGCTGCTGCCTTTAGTTTCATGCTGATGTACAGATTTGAGTCATCTCGATCTCCAACCTGCAAAAATGAAAAGACTTTCATCACAAATTACAGACCTGGTCCAGTGTCTGGATGATTGGGAAAAGTCTACTGGCCACGTAAAAGTTTTCATAAAAAAAGCACTGTAAAAGCAGAGGTCCAATACATTTTCCTGAGCACAAGAACACATTTATACAGCTCACAGTGAGACCACGTCAAGTACTTAAATGATCCATCATTCCCATCATGGACTTACCTGTAAAACCACCAGCCCGGGTCTGAAGTTGGGGTCCTGCGCCTTCATCTGCTCCACATCTTTCTTCAGACGCTCCCTCACCTGCCTGAGAGCACAAGAGAACAGAATCAAACGTCAGTGTTTCTGGTCTCTGCAGTGACACAGCTCACCCTTTATGCCGCGGTTATTAATACAAATTTTGTTTTTACATGTTTTTACAAACCATGCTAACTAAGCCTTGTCAGAGACAAACATTTCAGCTGATTGATGTAATCTTTTCTACCTTATCTTTGTTCATTTAACACCCAGGCCTAAATAAGACAAACATCACACAGTGTTACTTGAAGTAATCAAAGACAACCTTAAGGACAGTGACACGGAGAGGACTTTGGCTGATAAGTAACAGGAGCAATCTTAAGAAGGATTAAGAAACAGCTGTACATTCATACAATCAAAAATCTAGATGTTCTCTTTGAACTGCACAAAGTCAAACTACCAAATGTCACTGCCAGAGATATACACTATCTTTGAGCATCACATGAACTTTATCAGTGACACTATTGATCATGAATGCATGGCAGTGAGTGAATGGAGTGGCACTAATTCATAATTAGCGGTAATAAGGTCCTAAAGAACAACAGTAGATTGTGTTGTGTCTTCCTGTGTTTTACCCATGAATAGTGCTCTGCTAGCCTTGATCAAGAATATCTCCTGACAATAATAACATAAAACCACCTGTCGAGACAGCCAGGTCACTGATCAACAGGGGCCATAGTCCTATATAACCATTGACGCGATAAACTTACAATAAACTTAGGTTGTGCTCCGATTTAGCCCACTGAGCCAATCAAGTGCAACTTAGACTTTTATCTCTTCTGTACTAAACTGAACTGTACCACAAAAAGAAATCATTAACCCAGATTGCACAACTTAAAAAAATGTTGACTTTCATGTAAACTGGTATGTCAAGTTTCATCCCTCCATCTGGATCTGTCACAAGTCATTTTGCTACTTAAAACAACTAACTAATGAGATGTGTGAGGGGACAGTTAACAGGATGAGGGCTGTCATGTCTTGTGATAGGCATGTGCAGTCAAATAGGTAACGCCTTGTTGGTAATATTAAGTTTTTCTGTCTTTTTCAATGACATTTCATTCATATCCACAACTGTGTTCAAACAAATGCAGCAAACATGCAAATTGTACACAGACGTCCAAAGAACAGAGGCGTGAAGCAACAGTGCAAACAAACTCATTCTTATATAACCCTGCAAGGTCTGCAACCATCATGTCAAAGGTTTCCATATGCAGATTTCTGGATGATTAGCAAACTTCGACATTCAGTGATAAGACCTACGATTAACACACAAAGTTAGCGGGATCCAAATATACAAATCAACCTGACAAGGGGATCACTAAGATGTGCGATCACGCATACTAAACGATTATGTCGGCATGCTTGACTCACGTGGTTAGCAGCATGGATAAGATTAATCCCACAAAGTATGCTATTCTAATGCAGGATAAAAGTTTTGTAAACAATCAACAGCTCCGTGTAATCTACTCCACGTAACTAACGCAGTTCGAATGTACTTGCGTGCCTGAGGTGACAAGTTACCAGCCTAGTTAGCATCACACAAACATACGGTTCATTACATATTCTTAGCTATGTTTGGAGAGAATGAAACACTCACGCAGAAACTTCTTTCCCACTTATGGTCTGAGCTGACATCTTTGGGCCTGACAGATGTGTAAAGTACCGGTATGACTCCTTGCTGTCTGAGTGATTGGAAGGTAAGCGCCGTGGGTCTTGCGGATAATCGAATATCTAAAAAAAAACGTCAATAAAAGAGGGTAGAGGCGTATTCTCTGCTAACAAATAGCACGCTGTGGCTTGAGGTCGCCGTGATAACTTTCTGGAATAGCATTGAATAAACGACAGCACGAGGAAAAAGGCGCAGTTGACAGAAGCTGAGAGCCAATCAGATTCCTTACAGGCTAGTGCATCCACCAATAGAATCGCGTTTTGTTCCTCTCGTCCCACGCGCAAGTTTTGGTTTAGAAGGATGTAACGCCTCCAAGGGTCACAGGATGGCAGCGCTGCATTTAGCTGGTGCTCCACCCGAGATTCGACAACAAGGTCGTTATTGGTCTATTGATATTACTTGACAAAATTACTTTCTTCTTTTGGGTTTTGCACGAATATTGCCGTTTAGTTTTAAGTTCAGCCTACATAACACTACCCCTACCACTACAATAACCATAGCTCTTTCCGCATTAAAGCATAAAAATTCGAAAATATTTCTCTTGCTGAGGTAAACTCTTAGCTCTTCCGTATTGGCTACAGACCTCTGGACAGCCCGCCTTATTGTCAAATATCGGGTAGGTAAAATCACGCTGTGAGGAGGGGCGCAAAAGGGGGCGTTGTTGCGAGATTCTGCTACCAATCATATCCCTCCGATAAATATTTGACAGATCTCTTTACCAATAGAAACCCATTTAAAACTCTCACTAAATTTGTAATTACAAAGTTAGTACAAACAGATTCGTCAGATTCAACCTGTCAATGGATATGAATATCGCGTATAAAGATCATAAAAAATCGTGTTGTTGTATTATTATGTTGTGCTATTATTCAAAACAAATCCGTGGCGGATGTTTGGTTTAGATTGATACAATTCCTTCCCAAACCAGCAGATGGCAGCGCTACGTGTATGAAACGCTGAGGTTATCTTTGTCGAAACCACAGCAATGTTTACATGGGCGTAACTTGACGTACACTGACTGGAGGTTATGTTTTGATCATCGCAAAGGTGTACGAATCCAGAGATTCACCAGAAAGAGCTAGAAATTTCTCTAATAGTGTTATCTTGCTCTACGTCCGAGGTGAGACATGAAGGAACACGGAGAGCAATGGAGAGTAGATTCTGTATTTTGAACGAAAATGAAGATCTGCAGCCTCTAAACGCAAACACTGACAAGAGTTTCCACTTCGAAAGGTTGGTAGCAGCTGCTGGTCTGTTAGTAACTAGCGGATTAGCTTTTGGGTACCATCTGAGTTGACGTTATCGGATTTAGTCCATGTGTAGCTTGATTCGCCATTATAAGCTAGTTGTCGTTGCATAGTCTCTTGCAGCCTAAAGCCTCCGTGAGTCTTTAAGATGATCGTAACAAATAGAGCCATAATGAGATCTCCCATCAGCTAACAGCGCTGTTTGCGGTCTCCTCAGGTCTAAGACACTGTTTGAGGAGATTCGTGCCTCCATCAACAACAATGAGAAAAAGGAACGCTCCTTCTGGAGGCCTGTGCTCCCATGGGGAGGCGTGTTCAACATCAAGGCAGGACGGAAGGCCATATCATGCACCCCGCTGTACGTCAAGATCAGCCTGAAGAACACCTGCACCATCGATGGCTTCTTGATGATCCTCTATGTGATCCTCCGGGACAACCAGAGCTTTCCCAGGGAGCTGGCTGTCTTCCTGGGTAAGCAGTTTGTGGAACACTTCCTCTACCTGATGGACTGCTGTGATTACACCACAGTGAAGATGCTGTGGATCTGGTACAGGATGTCCAAAAGACAGTACCACTCTGAGGTCCACCAGGCAGCACTGCAGATTGACTTGTTTGGTAACGAACATGAGAACTTCACCAAGAACCTGGAGAACCTGATGTCCACCATTCAGGAGAGCCTGTGCACCAACTGGAACTGTCCAGGCCGCTTCCAGGAGTACATCAAGAGGATGATCAACATTAGGTAAGATGGACACCTCCATGTCCTACTGGGGCAGAAACCTGTGACTATCCACTGGTGCAGTCAGCTGGACCTTCATGTGGCTTTGATTTATAGCAAAAAGAAATCCTCAGCTCTCCATCATATCTGTACAGGCATGGTTATAAGTCCAGACTCAGTTCATCAGCCAACTTTTGCACCTTTAATTGAGTTTGTAACAGCATTTGTCCGTAAGTAAATTGTGTTTTATTTTTCAAATCATTGCTATAAATATCAATTAGTTCTCTTGTGTAACTTTTCAAATGTGTGTGTCCTTTCCGTAGAAGTCAGTTTAGGTTTCTGGATGATTTACACTATGTTCTACAATTACACTCTGACATTTCCGCCCTCGCAGTCCTCCTCACGAGCTCCCTCACAGAGACCACATCCAGTCAGCTGTGGACGAGTTCTTCTGCCCTAAGATTGTCCTTTGCGCAGAGCTGGGGTGAGGCACGGAAAGGCAGTTGATCACGGATTCCTAATTCAGTTCAGTCTCCTTCCAGTTCACTGACAAATTGAATTCTGTGTTACAGGTGTGATGGGTTGAGGGAGTTCTCTCAGAGGGACTTCTGCCACGGACCACCACCCTTTGTCATTCTCAACATGCAGCAGTGGAAGTCGGAGGAGCTGTCTTACGTTCCTTACCATCTGGCTCTCTCTCAGCACAGGTATGGAGCTTTCCCAGTGAATTCAACGTGTCAACTTCAATAAATCTCCAATTGACATAAAAATCCCACCCATTTTCTCGGCACGATGTGGCGTTTACTTTGAAGTCATCATTGTTCTCTTATAATTAAAGCAGCAATGTGGAGCTTGTGGAGCTCTCTAGTGTCATGAGTTGAGTCATAGTCATTTGTTTACATTTAATGAATGTTTCACTTTTTTGTCTGAAACATGCTTGCATTCACAGAGCTCTGTCCTCAAGCTGTGTGTGCATGTGTGTGTGCGTGTGCTTGCGTGTGTGTACAGTATACAGAATAGACAACAGCTTTGACACAAGTTTGTTTACGTCATAATATGATTCAACCCACAAATTATGTATTAATTTAAACGTTTCAGTTTCAGTACCACACATGGTTTATGTTTGTTATCACTCTAATGATGTTTAATCAGTGTATTACAGTTCAATTTACATAGATGTCCCCTTTTGTTAAGGGATGCCTCTTTAAGTCCTTTGGCTCGGTGTCTCTCTCGTTGTTTCAATGTATTTTTTCCATTGTTGTTGTAGTTTATCTTCATTTTGTGTGCAGATTAAATCATAATCATTCTATATTTTGCTTTGCTCAGACGTGGTACTGGTTCAAAATGTAGTCTTAGAACCGTAATGAAATTACAGTCACAAGCATATCCAGGTTGGCCTGTATGTTTCTCCTGCAGGTACCTGCTGGAGGGCGCCACACTCTTCAACAAGGAAGAGCATCACTACTCTGCAGCCTTCCAGATAGACGGCTGCTGGATGCACTATGATGGTCTGAGGAGTGACAATCTCATCCTGTTACACAAACCGCCAGAGCTGCTGTTGCTCTCCTCTCTGGTCTACATCCGTGCCTCCGACAAGTGACAACCGGAGGCAGACCGTGCATCAAGACTCAAAATATGCTTTTTCATGACTGATCGGATTCGATTTAGTGAATTGCTGTGAGCAGTTGCTTCCCACGTTAGCTCCACAATACCGAAAGACACAACGCTTGCAGAAAGCTTACCAAACCAATTTTACTTCTTCCTATTTTGGGCATGCTTGGAATCCAAGAGTTTAATGGACTATACTAGTTCAGGGCTGGTATGCAAAAATGACAATGCCAGTAAAAATGCACATCCAGCATGGCTCCACGTGAGTACTGACTGCACAGCAAGTGTACAGTTTTGTCAGTGTTTCTTAATACATTTCTGCATATCAGCCCTTCAATGAAATTGGTGCTTTTTCTAATTACACTGTGGTTTGAGAGTAAGAGAACTAAAGTCACACGTGTTGTTAATTTTGTGCTTTTTATTAAGATGTCTAGGCTAGTGGTGGTATGCATTTCGGATACAAATAAGTTCTTAAATATATTCAGTTTAGTTTCAAATGTGCTTTATTTCTGAAAGGATTGTCCATTGTAATGATGATCCTTAGTTTTGCGGAGGGTTTTTGTCCCGTGACGGACATCTAGTAGGGAGTATTGACAGCACGTCGGCAAACAAACACTTAAATCTTTCCTTGGAAATTCAACTGTTGTAGTCACATAATGTCATTCCTTTCCAAACATATCAATGTGAGCATTAGGAGCGCGTATCCTTAAACTTTAATGCGTTTGAGGCGTTAGCAGTATGGGGAAATTGAGGATTAACAACTACCTGAAGGGGAAAAAAAAGATCTGAACACACAACATACTCTGTGTGTGTTCTCGGGATTCGGATTTAGCCAGGATCCCTGAACGACATGTTCAAGGATTATCACTTTAATATCACCTGAATGATACATTTACACTGCCAGGTATTTGACTGACTTTTCTTGTACTTTTTCCCCCACATGTAGCACTCATCATATATGCGTTACAGTAGAGTATCAGGGCCAAAATTAAAAACCTATATTTGAAGAAATTTCAATATTTTGAGGAAAACTGCAAATTGTGGGTATATTAGCCACAAGTAAATAAATCAGAATTTCTTTTTGGCCCTAAAACACCATTGTACTTGTGAACATGCGACTAATTTTTTAATAAAGTACACTAAATTGGATATGCTCAGATTCATTTTGAGCCACAGATGTGAAAATAAATAAAGAATCGTGGTGTAGTGAGTGACCTGTCAGAGAGAGAGACATTGTTCAGCCTTGGTGGAGGTATGTGCCTTCTAGTTTACATTTCCATTGCAGTATTTTGTTTCATTGTCTCTGAATCTAAGGAAACTGAAACTTAACGTGGGTTCTTCCAGTAGTTCTTCACACGGGTATACACAGGTCTTTTCAGCTTGGTATTTGGTACAAACAAGTTATTCAAAAAAGGCAAAACCTCTGAAATGGGCAGAGATGCGTGAACGCCGTCTTTCTTGGCAGCATGTTTTAGTATTTTTATCACTACAGCTTAGCACACACTACAGTCTTGATCACAGCAAATGTACTGTATATTTACATATAAGACTTTATAACGTGAAATAAGGTAAATATCACACAGTGCCTCTTCTAATGAAATTTTGTTACAGTAAAATCATGTTCTGTATAAATTCTTGTTCATTTAGTTTCCTGTCCTTGTTTTTCTAACTGCTCCTGCCATTATTTAAAGCATTATATTTTGTACTACACTTGTATGGCTTCATTTTCTACACAATGAATGGAACACAGTAAGAAGAGCAAAGACGCACACGCGGTACCTTTTAAGGCAGGCATTTATTTTAAACTGGGTACAACTGCACCACACAGACGGACGTAAATGTATGTAAAATGTCTTCAATCAAATCATGAGAAAATGTGGAAAAAAAGGCTACTGCTTCTACTCCATCTAAGGTTATCTTGTACTTCCAGTATTAGTCCACAGGATATAAAATTCAAGATCACCTTCAGACACACAATGGGAAATGTAAAAGAAGCAGAGTGGTAATTTGGCTAACATTGACATCAGTTTGAAAAGATTTTCTCTCAGACACTAAACACTCCATCAGGCGTTAGTCACCCATAAGCTTTCTTTAAACAAGCACTTTGGTGAGAGTGGTGGCAACATATGACATTGGTTAGGCCATAATTTAAAAAAATGCATACAAACGTCATCTTAACATCCCTTTTGCAGATTTGCGTTTGCAGATTTCATCGGACTCTCCTTAAATCGATAAAGTAGTTATTACACACGCGCACACACCTCGGAAAACCAGAATTCCCTTAACACATGAACACCCACGGTGTGTGATGTGTGCACAGAGCATTAATGCTAAATGAGTGATGGCGGCAGCACATAAATACGCCTGCGTGATTTGTGCTGTGTGACCGACGTATTAAAATAGGCTTAAAACACAGTTTACATACTGAAACTTTAGACAACAAGAACAGAACACACACAAAACAAATAAGAATAAGAATAAAAAAACAAAACACAATTTTGTCACAGCTCTCTCAAGTCACATTGGTAGAAATAAGCTTAGGTTGTCTTCAGTTATGAGTCAATTGCTCAAAATTAATACAAAAATCATAGAGAGGTCTATAGATGATGACGCAACACACTGAATGTCTCACTGGTGATACCCTTACCAATTTGCAAGGTAAATATCATGAAAGATCTTGACAAGAATCTATAGGTAAACCATTTCACAATTTTACAAGTACAAGGGTTAAGTAGACGAGCACGTCTAGTATTTTAGGTATGAGACTTAATGGGGCAAAGTCAACTTAATTCTATAAAGATATATACCCCCATTTGGCCAATAGCAGTTTCTGTCTCCTAAATAAACACGTCTTGTAAAAATGAACACACATGCACAACATAACTTACTCACAAAATACTCGGTATCATGACTGATATTCAATGGGAGCGCATGACGTTTGATCAGACGAGCATCCGAAGTGAACGTGAATGGACAGACATGCCATGTGAGATTTCCTTACAGAAATATGAGATGCCTTGGCTTTTTAAAGAGACTAATTGAACACAAAACATTAATCCACAGAGGGAACAGAAGTCTTATTGCATTATCTAAATGCTTTCAGCCTAAATTAAAACATACAATATGTACAAACTACAATATGTATCAAAGAGTTTGGTAAGTGCGATGCAGAGACTGGTTAATGTTCATATGCAAACATTAGTACACGCTGCAACTTAAACAGGCTTTGAATGATAACTACCTCAATACACACGACACGTCGTGATCCATCTGTTGGTGGGCATGGCCGGACCTGTGCCTTCAGTCTCGCTCGGGGGAGCAGTCCAAGTCTGTTGATCTGGTTTATCTCCCAGGCCACAAGGAAAGGTGACAGTGGCAATTTGGCCTAAGATGGCTAGTACAGCCTTTGGCGCTTTATCACCGCTCTCCATATGACAGCATGGAAGAATAGATCAGCAAAAAGGATGGAAAAAAATGTGGCACACACGAAAAGCTATTTCTAGCAGTGGGGGCTGGGAAGTGATATCAGATTTGGAAAAAGGAGGTCATGTTTTGGCACTTCACATAAAGCTGTGAACAGATTAACTCAAACCTGAGCATGCCAGCAAGACCTTCGCCACATGGGGATCACATGTTCGACGGCAGGTTGGGGAGCGCGAAACGAGTGAGAAACTGCATTTTTAGTTGACGACACGGGGACGTTTACAGGGAGGCCAGCGTACGGCATTTCTTCAGAATCTGAGCCTTAATCATAGGAAGGGGGAAGCAGCAGAAACAAAGCGCTACACACATTTATCGAATTACGAGGACAGAAGTTTGCAGTTCTCCAACCACAGTCTTCCCTTTCAGTGCGACTTGGATTTATTGCGTGGCTGGGGGTCTTTTCAAATCTGAGCATTTAAGTGCACATGAACCAAATAACGTCTAACACACAAAACATAAGAGGCTGAACATAGGTTGCCCTCATTGTGAATCCTGAATTCTAAATATAGCACCAGTTGGTATCTCGTACAGACCAAAGGAGTGAAATGGGGCCAAGGCCGACTGACAATTTGTGAAAAGGAGTAAAGTGCATGACCTGATCTCAGCCAGATGCATTTCTCCCAGGATGAAGCGGAGAAGAATGGCAAACACTCGGGATCCTCTCTCTCACACACACAGACACACAGACACACACACAAACACACACACTACTGACCCAGTGCAGAATAACATTTACAGGCAATGCAGAGGATATACTCATATCTACTGTATGCGATTCACTATTTACAAGAGAGAAAAAGGCAGCCCTTTGAGAAATATAAAGATTTCAACTTTTCTCTTTTTTTTGTGAAGCACTGATTTTGATGCAGAGATCTCGGACTCGGTGTGCAAACCTCCACGTCACTGAGCCCGGAGCCTCAGTTCTGCACGCGGACACATAACAAAAACAATCATAGCTGACATGCAAGTACCCCTCAGGCACACACGCAGACATACATTCTAAATGACTAACAACCACAAACTCATACAAATACACAAGCAAACCGCGAAGATCTGCAAAATTTGAAGACAGGGTACTGGTTGCAGCGGGGAAAATTCAAATGAAAGGATGTGAGTGTCGACACAAATGATGGCATGAACACAAACAAAATCTACCAACAGAACACAGAGTGTAAAGTAAAATGACAGATTTCTCCCACAGTCCTCTGGGAAATGGCTCAGAGTCCTCATTGTGGTCCAGCAGCAGTAGAGTGGTCATCTCCCCGTGTCTGTGACAACAGCACACAATCATCGTCCTCTTTTATCCCAACAAATCCGCAGCTTTTCTTCATCTCTCCAGCTACGGCTGTGACCCTCTGCCAGCCTATCGGACCGGCACATCCATCCATCCATGCGGTGGGCTCTTTCATCCGATATCCATGTTGGCGTACAGCGCTCCTGTTTCCCTCGAGGATGAATGTGAAGAGGGAGGAAGAGACAACAAAAAGAAATGTTTTTGCGTCTAATTGTTCTCATGGGGTCCTAGCCAGGTGGGCCATGGGTCAAAGGGCAGTCAGGCCAAAGTTACATCGGCAGTACATCATGCCGCTCGAGTCCAACCAGCTGTCTGAAATAGGGTCATAGCGCTGAACAGTGTTCAAGTAGGATGAGCCTGAGTGACCTCCCACCACATAGAGGTAGTTGTCCACGATGGCTGAGCCAACACCTGGAAGAAAATGATGTTCTTGTCATCAATGGCTGAGTGCATACATACAACTACTCACTAAAAATCTTCTCGCTTCAACTATGAATGCACAGATTACTGCTCAACACTACATTATTAACGACATCGAACTAACGTCAGTACAGATAAATGTTGGAACCAAAACACTCCCGCTGAATGAATCTTCTTTTGTTGAGACTTGCTGAATGAATAAACGTGTAGATGCTCTAAAGACTGTGCCAGGGCCAAGTCTGATGTACATCATAGAAATGATGTCATAATCCGGCCTGGCCCAAATATGTCAAGTGTCACGAATGATCTGGACTCACCCGTGCGTGGTTCATTCATTGGCCGACACGCTGTCCACTGGTTCTGATGGGGATCGTACCTCTCTATGCTGGACAGGTGTGACACTCCGTTGTGTCCGCCCACCACAAATATGAAGCCAAGCATGACACCTACTCCGAAATTGATCCTCTTATCTGCCATGGGGGCTACCATTTCCCAGGCATCCTTACTGGGGTCGTACCGCTCCACACTGTGAAGAGGAGACATGGTACAATTTATAAAATCAAGTGTGCATCTTTATTGGGTGTGTAGCAGGATGTTTGATGACATTTCCGGCACATGGAGAGTTATAGATCACAGTTATTAATCATAATAAGTCATGTAATAGTGCTCAAGAGGCACAGTGCCACCATTCGGGACTTCTAAAAAAATCATATTTTATACAGTTTGTGACTGAGATGGAACGGAGCTATAAAGAATTTCCGATACATTTCCAATCTGTGCACGTTCATTTCTATACGGTATTGGCAAAAGTAAACTTAAAGGGGTGTTTGATTCATTGGGAACTTGTTAAATGTAATGTTAGCTCCCAAAATTTGGATTTAATTGGCTACAATGTGGAAAACCTGGTTGTATGCGCTTTCAAAGCTCCATTTCTCCAACGGGTACAAATGTTGACGTCATTGCTATGAAAACATAAGTTAGCAACCATATAGGTCGTGTTAATTGGATTCACAGAAAGGAACTTGTGGCCTGATCACATATGCGGTGCAACCAGTTAATGAGCCACCTATGGCAGTTGTGAATTACCACACCAGAGTCAAATGACCCTGACGTTGAGTGGAATAATTGCTATTTGGGATTGTTTTGCCATCTGCACGGCACATAGGTCACTGGGGAAAAGACAAAAAACAGTCCCCAAAGATTCCTGTCCAAACACATTCTCCTGAGGGGTTTGGGGAGTCAAGGAGACCAGCACAACAGAGCCATCTCTCTAGTAAGCCAGGGCAACAACAGACGTCTAACCGGCAGCACAACCAACAGGCACCTCGATGAAAACTTCAGCAACCACTTCTGTCCGTTAAGATTGCTCTTCACTCATTAGCAGGCCACCGGCCATTTTCTCAGCCACACTTGACATCCTTCACTTGACTGCCATTTCTATTAAACAAGTAGCAGGACCTTGAGAGAGAAAGCCAGGTTAGGAGATTTTAATGGGCATAGAAGCTTTTCCATTAGATCAAAGGCTATATTCTAAAAAAAATAAATAAATAAAGGTGCGGCAGGGCATCATATAATCTTATGTTCCCGATGTGAAATGTCATCTGTAGGAACAAAGAAAGGTTAGGGGCGTGCTTTCATCCTATGTGGCTTTGAAAGGGATTGCACTGTTGATTACTTTGATACTGCTACCCGCAGTAATTATGTGAATGGAATTTCAGTTTTGGTGCTAAAATCATTGAAAAATAGACATTTAAATATTCAGTAACATTGTTGCTTTTCACAATCCACGGCAAGTTATTCTGCTGTCAGTGTGAATAGATGGGTGAAGTGGGTCTCCCACTCTCATTGATAGCGGTAGCAGTAGCAGTAGTAGTAGTAGTAGTAATAGTAGTAGTACCTGTTCATGTGGGCTGGGCCATAGCCTCCGATAGCATACACCATGCCATCCAGGACAGCAGTGGCAAAACAGCTGCGAGACTTTGTCATGGGTGCTACAGGTTGCCACTCCTTCAACTTCGGTACATATTTCTCCACAGACTGCAGGTAATATTGGCCATCATAGCCTCCCAGGGCGTAAAGCTCTCCAGCAAGGACTACCACCCCAAGAGTGCTGCGGCACTCGGCCATTAGCTCCACAGAGGACCAGGTGTTGCTTTCAGGGTCCCAGCACTCCACCGTGCTCTCATGTCTCCGATAGCTAATACCTTGTCTCATGTGTGTGGCGATGCCTCCCACGACATACACTTTGTGGTCCAGCACTGCCACTCCACACTCATATCTGGGTACACTGAGAGGGGCGAGTCCTATCCACGAATCAGTCTGAGGGAAATACATTTCCATGCTGCAAGACAAACACAGAAAATAACAAATAGTCAGTGTGTATTTAATACTGAGTCAACACTACAGATGCGTTTCAAAAGGTCCCTCTAGAAAAGCGATCTACAGATTGATTAGGATTACTTTACCTTTCTAATGTTGCAAACAATCCAGCCTTTCCTCCAACTGCAAGCAGCACCTTTGGGGCACACCGTGGCCTCGCCGACAAAACTGTCTGATAGGAGAGCCGGTGCTCAGGCATAAAATGATATTTGAGGGCCTCGTTGAGCAGGTGCTTGCATGCGTGGTCATCTCGTATAAGGTGGTTGGCTTCATAAAGGCGAGTGAGAAATTTGACGCTGAGGAGCGGGAGGCGCACACAGTGCAGCAGCTGAGCCAGGTGCTGTTGTCGTTCAGTTACATCATATTTGATCCACGATTCCAGCGCATAAAATACAGTCTCTTCTGTCACCACCTTTAGGCAGTCATTTGACACAATTTCATCCAACTCAGCCCTCGTCAGCTCAAAAAACTCCTCTGTCTGACAAACTTCCTCAAAGTTCTCACAGATGAACTTTGTTGCAGCCAGGCACAGATCGTGGCACCCATACGTCTCAGCAAAACGGGAGATGCCTATGCAGTTCCCAGCATCCAGCTGACTTTCTAGAAAGGAGCAGCACTCCTTAAGTACTAACTTGACCTGGAGTAAGTTGGCAGCTGGTAGAAGAGACTCCACCGTTTCTTGGGAGATAAACACAGTGCCAGTGTATGCATATTCAACAATAGCCTAGAGGGAAAAGAGTAAAGCTTTTTGTCAGTGTCAAATAAAACAAAACAGATACAACACTTAAAAAGCAGTTGAAAAAATTATCTACCCTGACAATAGACATACCTGCAACGCTGTTTCATCAATGCACTGGAATTCAACCTCAGAGGTCTCCTTTTCGGACAGGTTACCCGTGAACATAGCCTTGAAATAAGGACTAATACTGGCCAGCACTACTTTGTGGGCATGGATCTTCGAATCACCCACACGTAGGACAATGTCACACAGTTCATGATCCTGCCGCAGGAGCTGGAGGCCTTGCAGCAACTGCTCCGAGTGAGGCCGTGTCAAACTGGCAAACATATAGGACTGGTCCTGCTGGTCCATCTGAGAGCAGGAAAGCATAGATCAGTGAATATTAAGTCTTCAGTTCACATCCCATGTTGACTATGTGGTTAACAATCAATGACAAAGGACAATAACTAGACTAGTCCATGAAACTAGAACACTGGGAAATAAACTAAACATACAGTGGGGCTGTGCAACATGACATAAACACATGGCTTATAGAAACATCCTACGGCAGTGTGATGCTCTCAATGATGTTTGGAGCTGCAGAACAGGCAAGAGATGCACAATGCTCTTAATTCAGTGCTTAGGGTTAACATTAACCAACAGTATCTGCTAAGAGGATGATCCAGTGCTCATAAGTGTGGACTGTAATTTATCCAGGTCCTTTGTCATTTCATTAGAGAGTCAGTTTTAAGTAATCCGTGAGCCAACGGAATAAATCTTAGTCTCAGTTCTATTGGCTTACTACTGTTAGCTTGTGGACTAAGGCCTCTGTTTGTTTTCTGAGGGGAGGACATGCCCATTTCCACATCAAAACTCGCTGTCTCCTGACTAGCGTGACATCAAGAGACAGCTAAAGTGTTAGCTAACGCACAGTAAATCCACCAGCAACTTGGCTTTTGCGACAACATCAATCCACGAACGCCCCGATTGCTGCATTTTAAACATGCACGACATTGAAGAAGCAACGGCAACGTTCAATCCGGTGATTATGCAGTATATGGGTCTCTATTTTCCACGCACTGTGAGCAGCGCAGGTTAGCTGCTAAAAATAAACACAGTTACTGTGGCTAGCTGTATCGTTGATTGATATACAGTAACATGGCTGGCAAATCTTAAACGCGACGGTGTAGCTTTCAGATCACATTAACTTTAATTGTGTCAAATGCAAAAGACAAACCCGGGACTTACCGTGCGAGCGATGCGCCGCTGAAATGAAGGATCTTACGGTCCTAGGAACCCCGGGCGGCTATCAGAAAAACAACCTAGTGCCAAACCTACCTTAGCCACAGAGCCACAGGGCTACGGAGCAGCTCTTTATAAAAACAAGCCAACAACAACTGCACACCCACTTCCGCTACTTACAAAATAAGAGCACGATCTCCTCTGTTTACAGCCAACGTTGAGCCTTTAATTTCTAAGTCAGTAACAGAGGAACTGAAATAACGGTGTTTGGATGAGTGAACTTTAATTGATTTTGATAGATCAAAATTTGGTGTTGTTATTTCCTTCTAAATTAATTGACCAATTGTATTTTTTTTAATTGAAAATGTTAAATAGTCACAAATTACTCTTCAGGTTCCCAGCCAGTGGTTCTCAATCCTAGTCTTCGTGGCCCTCAATGCTGGATATTTTCCATCTCTCCCTAGTCTACACTGCTTTAATTGATAAGTGGGATGGGTCACAGATCTTAATTGGTAAAATAAAGTGCAGGCTGAGCAAAGAGTTGTTGCTTCGAGTCACAAGGACATGGATTTGGAACCACAGAACAAAATACTCTATTGGCAATAAACAACAACAACAACCAGATAGGATCATATATATACTTTAATCAATTTCCCAAACAAAAGATAATTTATCAAAAAGGAGATTCAAAGCATTATTGTAGGAAAAACCATTATGCATTTTGCAGCACAGACTACAGGATTATTGAAAAAAGGATCTGAATACATTTTGAACGCCTTGTCACACCAGCAATCCATTAATCATTGGGTATAACATGGAGAAAAACATGAATATATCTAGTAATGTCTAGTATTTTTATGATAAAAAAAATCCTCAAATCCATTAGTTACTCTTAATTGTTTAAGATGTGTGGCATTAGTAAAGTTTACAATTTAAGGTTATCTTTATTCTGGATCATTTTATGCAGATTTCTCCAGCATGTGAGGCATTTTAGGAAACTGGAATTCACTCGATTTCTCAGTAAAATCTATTGTCTATGAAGATGGACCCATTTGGTTAATGACATATGTGCTATGTTGCTTTGATAATTAAAAATTTCTATTTTTAGAAGCGTCCACAAGGAATTTGATTTTTTTTTCATAGCTTAAGCCTGAACGCTACGAACGACAATGAACAGCATCACAAATGAGGACAGCACGTTTATTTAACACAAGTGTTACTTTTCATTTAAGTCGTGTTATTTTCAATCCTTCCACCGTGTTCTAGCTTCACTCTTGTCATCATATGCCCGTGGCTCGGCGACGACGACGACGACGACGATGATGATGATGATGATGATGATGATGATGATACCGCCTTGAACTCGCGTCACCATGGAAGCGGTCCGTTTGCTACATGTATTCGCCATTTTGCTGCCTCGGTGTGTGTGTATGTGTGTGGGCTCTGTATGTGAATACCTCCGTGGGTTGCAGTCATTCAGGACTGTAGTTACCAGCGAAAACAAGTTGGAAAAATGCCCTCAACGAGAGAACAGTAGCCGCCTCGGCATGACATGGAAATTTGGACTTAGTGTCGTCGAGTGACACAGAAGAAAACACGAACTGGAAGAATGCAAGGTTTATTTTTAAAAAAATCGTTTTTAACTTTGCTAGCTAGTACTAACACAACTAACGCGTCTAGCGGTGTAACTTAGCCAGGCTAGTTAGCTTGGTAACGCTGTTTGCTAACGTTGAGATTGTGTCTAAGCTAAAGGTTTAGTGGGGGGTTGTTAGCTCACCGGGGGCTTTGCTGTAATGTCGTGTAACTGGCTAAGGTTGCAGGCGACATTTCAGTGACTTCACCGCTAAGTAACGTTACATTACCGGGGACGAACTTGCAGTTAAACCACCGTGCGTGTAACAGTGTCGCTGACAGCCACAAGTGGTTGTGTGTGTGTGTGTGTGTGTGTGTATGTGTGCGCTCTAATTCAGGTAGTTCGTGCTGTCGTATGTGATCGATCATGATTTTATCTGGTTGTAAGACGCTCCATCAGTGTATACAAACGCCGTTGTCGAGGCTGTTATGGCGTGTTTTGCTCGTGTCATTCACAGTAGATTTAGATATATTCTGTCTTATCTTTCGTATCAATCCGTGTTGATTCCGATATTTCACTCCGCAGATTGACCATCTAACGCTAAAGTGTTGCTACATTGCTACACACGCAGGATGGAAGCACGAAAGAAAGCGGAGGAATACTGTACTCCTCTCTGGATTCTATTTACTTCCTAGAATTCCCATACGATCTGAAGAGAAACGCATTTGACCGCATTCATAAACAACCACTGTAACCAGCTGACGACATCGTAACCAGCTGACGAAATTTACGTGACGCGAAACCGAGCGGATCCTGGCGCCCAATGTGGACACGGAAAGTATAGATTTGGCCCTCAGAGCATCAATGATGATACCAGGGTTGATCTCTCAGGAGTTACAAGAGCAGCTTCTGGATCTGAAGAATTACCAAAATCGCACAAATGGGGTGGAAGAGCTGAAACTAAATCTTTCTGAGGTGGACCTGGAGTTAGTCCCCTCTAACAGTATTAAAGATTTCATCAACTTTCTTCCTCGACTTCTGGATGACAGTAATTTTAAGGTATTTTATGGCGCCTTACAGATTTTAAACTTACTCATTCAGAAACTGGACTCCAGTGCAGACAAATATTTCAAACAGATAGCTTTAGTGGCTCTCAAGGCCCTTGGGGATGCTCGGACAGTCACCAGGAATGAATACATGAATGTGTTTCAACGGCTGATGAAAGCTGTGGGACCACAACAGGTATTAGATCTTGTTATCAACAACTTGAGGCACAAAAATTCTAAAGTTCGAGAAGATGTTCTCAACATCATCATTGCAGCCATGCTCACTCATCCTCGGAATGATTTCAACATCCCCAAGCTATGTTTTGAGGTCGCACCCTACCTGGCAGACAGCAAAAGGAAGGTCCGCCATGCAGCTCTGGAGCTGTTTGCTGTTTTTGATTATTGCCTAGACACAGGGAAGAAGCAGCCCCTGATGAAGGCTGTGGACATGGTGGAGCTTAACGAGGATGTAGAAGGTCTCATGGCAGCCGTACAAGCAAGACGAGCTAGGCACGTCCTTCCGAGTATCTCTTCAGAGGGAACTGTGGAGTATGGATTGGCGATGCCCAAGTCAGGACAGCGATGCTCCCCGCAGTACGATTCAGGAGCTGACCTCAACTGGGTGCTTAATGGAGGACGGATAAGCAGCGCTAAGAGCAATAGATCTGAACCGTACTCTGACCGGCTGTATGGCTATGGCAGCTTGGGCTCCCTCACTGATGACATTCCGCTTCAAAGGAGAATTGTCAGTGCTGGTAAAGGGAAGAACAAGCTACCCTGGGAGATGACAAGCCTCTCATCCACTGAACAGGAAAACAGT
Organism: Brotula barbata; assembly: GCA_900303265.1. Taxonomy (NCBI): domain Eukaryota; kingdom Metazoa; phylum Chordata; class Actinopteri; order Ophidiiformes; family Ophidiidae; genus Brotula; species Brotula barbata. The sequence goes on along the minus strand of OMNV01009265.1, from coordinate 14,975 downwards.
GCCTCCAATGGGAAGTGCTGTGAACAGGTGAGGCTCATCATCCTGCCATGTGCTCACATATTTCACATTCCAGTTATGTCATCTATGCACATTCATGAATGAAGTTTACAGTGTTACTAGCTCAGTGTGCTTTTGAAGCAACTCTCCTTTTAGAAGCATTTTGCTATGGGTCATTTTATACAGAACAAATGTTCACTTTGCACTTTGACTTGTCATTGGTCAATATAAATGAAACAGCTACTGTCTGCTGTGTTCACATTTCATTCAGACATTGTTTTTTTAGCTGTTCAATTAGTTCTCCTGTTTACAGACAATATAGGCATATGTTTCATTGCACATTTTACACATGACTGACCACCAGAAAGACGTATTCATCATTGGAAAGATGGTGATGCGTGATTTACTTTGTGACAGTTGCTAATGTTGAATAATGGAAAAGGTCTGTCTTAGTCGATATTCCTTTAAGTTGACCTGTTTTGAAAAAGCTTGGCCTTATGCAGCCAGTTGAAATTTAATGATATCCCAGAGCTGACAGATTCCTCCGAGAATTTAGGAAGGTTTAACAACAATGTTTAAATATAGCAACCGCCATCTGATGCTGTATTGGTGGAATGGAGCAGAGAGAGGCAGGTTTATCATTCACATGTACGCACTTTACCTCACATATACACCAGTTTGTTTATTTTTCTGCAGCTATGATGTTAGATAATGTCCATGGGTTCTGATGAATCAGTTATACCATGAGGGATTAAATGACCATATTTATTGATGTGAACTATTACCCATCTTAGAGCCTTCATTTGAAAACCGTCTGTTTACAGCAGTCTGTTTCCCAGCAACACCATTACCACGCAGTACATTTGTTGGAGGGAGCTTGAAACATAATTGGAAACGTCTCAGGCGTTCGGTTGTACAACATTGCTATATTTACTGCTCTGCTGTTGATTGCAATCATTCTGAGTGCTCCGTAATGTGAGTTGATCAGATAGAAGGAAGTGAGATTGACCTCAGCCACAGACTTTCACTACGGATGAGATGGGAACACTAATGCAAAAATCTGTCATCGCACTCTCGCTTGCTCTCAGTTTCGTGTATGTGACTCAGAGCAACATTTGACAGGTGTCTGGATCTTAAAAGTTAAGATAAGATAATCAAACAAACCAAAATCCAGAGACTTTTATGTGAATCGGTTAAGCCTCTGCTACATCCCTTTGTTGAATCATACCATTATTCTTGATTGTTTCACTTGAACTTCATTCTTCATTGTTACTGTCAAAGTATAATATACAATATTTTATTTTTCATTCTCATAGGTGGCAGGTGGGGATTGCTTTACGCTGTCCAGGAAACTGAGTCCAGAGACTTATGTACCCAGTTTCAGTAAGTGACCCCACTTTCTTCTCTTCACTCAAGAATTCCCCAAGAAACTGCTGTTAAGTTGATGAATCATCACCAGCTGCAACTCAGCTTTAGGTTGCTAGGCTGCTTGATAGAATGCATCATACCAGTCTCACAAGATGGCAGTGGAGTTCACTGCACTGTACCACTCATCCGCACAACAGCATAACTGTAAACACTGGTCTTCCGGAATGTTTATGCACATTATGAGGGCTCTAATTGGTCTATGAAAGCCTACACTTGTTGAAGTATTTCTGCTTGAATCCACTGATTTCTGTATAAGTGGTTGCATGTAAAATACTTTTAGGCGTTTTTCTCAAGTCATTTGGTCAGCAGCCATTAATCTACGTGAGCACGCATACATAAACAATGATGTCTGTGATGTCATTTTATTGAACAAATTGGAATGAACATTTGTGAGAGGCTATAGCATTTAGCCAGCTACATTGGAAGAATCTATTTTAAAACATCACTCATGTTAGATGCAGGTTACCTAATGTTCATCAAGTTGAATCACATACTTGATCCCTTGATTGTATTCCTTTGAGTACAATGATTGGACTCCTTTGATTACACCTGATTACACTTGTCCGTCATTATTCAGGTCTAGAGTATCTCCCCCGCTCTCTCGCTCTTGCACTCTCTGTGTGTTTGGGCTCCAACATCTCTGCCCCCTCAAAACACTCGATCCATTGAAGATTTTCTTGGCGGCGACAGGTTGTTATGTTGTTGTTTATTAGTGTTTCCATAAGCCCATTTGGGTATCTTGTTCTGAATTGTGGGGAAATAATACTGTTGAACTGCTTGCACTGATGGTCAGCCGACCAAAATTTCTTACATGCTAGAAATCCTTGCAAGTAGATCTATGAATGTTTTATTGGATAGTTAATGAATCAAAGCCCCCTGACATTAAGTGATAGCTGATCGGGCTGAAGATCAGCCAAATCTAATATCTGCTTTGGGTTAAAATCAGGGTAGAACTTATACAGTGTTATAGTTTTCATTTGGGTCATTATTTTGCAGATAATGTGCAACTTTGTCAGTTTTGTACTGTAGTTACAGCACTTAAAATCTACTCTCTGCGTAGGCTCTGCAGAGCCACAGAGGCCTCAGTCCACCAGAAGAAGGGAATCCCCTGCACGGCTCCGGAGAAGTGGAAGCCTCAACTTGGAGCCTGACATGTTTAAAAGCACCAACTTCTCTGACCCAGATGTTGGTGAGGACAGATAAATATTCTAATTTTACAAAAATTTCTATGCTATGAATTCTTACATTTTTGTAGATAAGTGTGGGTTTCACTTGAAGGTGTGCAAGTTGGTTTTTTTTTGGTCTTTACACGTGAATGTCATGTGTTACAGTGGCACCCAAGGCGAGCAGTTTGTCGAGGAACCCCAGTGTTGAGCGCACCTTCTCCCTGCCCTCCAATCCGACCACATCCAACCCCTTCTTGTTACCCTCCTACCCACTGGCTACACTTCCAGGAGGCATGTTTACTCCAACACTGTCCTGCCGTCAAGTAGACTCCTCCCTGTCTTTGTCCAACACCTGGCCAAACAACAGAGAAACGAGCCCTCACCAGCAAGACCACAGCCCCTGGAGGGACAAAGCAGGCAAGGGGATAACAATCTAGTGAAGTTATTGTTGAAACTTTGTAACTTCAATGTATAAAAAATGAACAAAAAATGAAATATGCATTCTGATTTGGCACTTGTGTCCTTTATGTTTTTCTATCCTACAGCAGACAACATTTTCAGCAGATGCTCCCCCAGGGCTCTTCGTGCTACCCTAGAAAGTTCTTCTTCCACTTCATCATTCCGCCGGGCTCTAAGCAGCACTAGGGCTTCCCTTTCTATCTCACCAGTGGTTCCTCCAACAGAGCATTCCCATTCTTATAATGAGCACAGGTCCAGTGCTCCAGACAGCCCAAAGAGCCAGCAGCTGGAGAGGAGCATTGAACTGGAGCGTATGAGCCTCAATACAGTGCTGGATCAAGAGGATGACCCCCTGGACATGCAGGAGGTCATAAGAAATGTCTTTTTATTTTTTAGTAAGGCTCAGTGAGAAAATGTAGGATATTTGACAATCCTTACTCATCTATGCCAAAACTGCAAACACCCTCACACTCCCAGCTGCAGTAGGAGAAAGATGCAGCAGGTTAAAAATAGAAGCCATCTGCAGTTAGCAGCCACACTAGAGAATCGACTCTCTTATTTTAGTAAAAATTAAAGCTTCTGTAGTTCTTTGATAACACAGCTTTCCATCTATATATAATAGGTCTAATAACTTATGACTGGTGTGGTGTAATTCTCTATATAATAACATTAAAAAGACTTGTTTGGAACAACAAATCCCAGTGCACTTATGAACTTGTTGTCATGGTCAACATCTGAAAGGATGCAATCTGCTGTTTCAGAAATTTCACCCTTCCCTATTTGTATGCCACAGATGATGAACTCACTACGCTCGTTACGCAACAGTGCTGCTAAGAAGAGGGCCAAAGCAGGCCTTCACAGTCCTGACCCAGACAGCCCTGACTCAGCTCTGAAACTGGAGTGGAGTCCAGACTCACCATTCCATAACTCTGCCAGGCTTACAAGCTCAGCCAGCGAAAGTGGCCTTTCCAGTCTGTGCTCGCCCCCCGACTCCATCTTCAATGGCATCAAAACCAGGTAAAGTATCAACATATAGCACTGTGTCACATATAGTATATTTGCATCTTAATAAGGAACGTTTTCTGCCTCTTTAACTATATACACAACTCATTCATGTTTCAAGATGCCTGGTGTCTATTGATATGTGCTCCTTTCTCAATAAAAAAGGTTCCACAGTTGTTTTGAAGAGGATTATGTAAGCACATCAGATGGCTCAATAGTGTGATGTTGCAGCTAATTATGTAAATGTTATTCCACCCCTGGTGACTAGGTTAAGCAGTGATCTGATAACCCTGAATTGCTGAATGAGGTGTTGAGCAGCGTTGACTGATTCACTTACATACGTTCTCACTTGTCACATCCGTTGACAGTCCTAGAAACTCTGCCTCTTCAGCAAACAAGCCGCGCATAGCAAGAATGCCCTCTGCTAACCTGAGGTGTTCTGTGTCCATGGACTTCAGCAGCCTTCAAGGTATAAATAGCATTGAACGATTTTGGCCAAAGTGCTGCATTTCTTTCCGCAACTCACTGGGGTTTTTATGTTTCTTTTTTAATCAAGGAGCTTCTCAGAGAGACGAAATGTCATCAGAGGTGGGTGTCGTGGGGCAGAGAGTCGGGTACTCAAATGGAACAATTAAAACCGAGGAAGATTTTTTTCGGACTGGGCCATCCCCTCCCCTGGTCAAGCCAACTTGCAGAGACTCAATCAGGCCGCTGAAATCTGCCAAAGGTCAGTCAGCAACCTGGGAGAATTTCATTGAAGAAACTTACATAGAAAAACTGGGGCAACTCACTATAAGAATAAAAATCTGTCTAAGACATTCCTGCCCTCTTTAGTCCAAATCTACTTCGAAAAGAGAACACTCTGGATTCACTTGGTAATGTATTTTTTCTGCACTGTTAAAGTAACCTTTCACTTATCCTCTGTTTTGTTTGCTTCAGGATCTCAGAGCCACAGTAACAGGACCTCACCAGCCACAGATGTCCCTGAAGGAGTCATTGGAAAAGGTCTGCGTCACATATCTTTATTTACAACCTTACATTTCATCACTCTTATCTAGTTTTGTCTTTGTCTACATTTCTAGCTTAATGTGTTCCACAAAAGATAGAAAGAAAAAGTAACAACTACGATATTTTAGGTCTCCTCTCTCATTTGCCGTAATTTTCTGATTGTGTACAAGTCATAGTTTAATACAGAATAACAATGTGGTCCCAATCTCTCTATTTATATGTGTAAATAATATGCAATTATCAATGTTTCCTAGGTGTGTTTGGCTCTGCAGTGTTTTCCAGCCTTCCAGGAGTTGCCTTGTCATTTGAGCAGGGTGATGTGATGGCTAGAAACCCCAGTGATCCCTCAGGAGACATCTACAACTTTACTCTCTCTGGCAGACACCTAGACAGTAGTGACAGCCCGTGCACAGATGAAGTTACAGTTAGTGCCACTTCTGTTTAGTTGCAAATGCATCACATCCGGGAACATTTACAATTACCCAAGTACAGCTTTGAAAGCTTTCTACTCATTTTGCGTAGGGAAGGGGGAAGCATGCAAGGCATGGCCGTTATAAGATGCAGCTGCAGCGTGTGGATCCACCAGAGAGCCAATTTGGTCAGGAGGACATTACACAAGAAAAGATTCCACACAGAGTCAGACAGCTGCTGTCCGATGCACCGACGGGGGACAACTCAGTACTGATCTTTAAAGGCAAGTAAAGTGTAGAAACTTCCACCAACTGGTTCTATTTTTGCAGTTTAATATTTAAAGCAGTAAAAGTGTAAATTTTTACCTGAAAATATGATCTTCATATTAACATTAAAAGATGAAGATTGGTGGAAAGAGAAAAAGGAAGGAAAAACAATTGAGGACAAGAAGAGAAAGAAACAGGCAATGTGACTTAGAGGGCATACAGACACACAAACACACACACGGGAGGCGCTGTTGCTTCCCAAATCTGTGAAGCTTCCTCCAGATTAGTTACTCGTGTCCTTGTATACTTTCCAACATTCATTTTTTTCAAGCACCTTCCTGCCGCATCGTAAACAAAACAAAATGCAGTGGTATATCAAGAGTTATCGCACGGAGAGTTGGTGGTGTTCTGGCCTCTAACTCCGCTGCACCGATCAGCTCCCCCTGTGTCCCTGGAAGAACACCAGCTCAGCTTTTTGCTGTTGATCTGCCAGAGAAACACTTGGAAAAGACGTAGGACATTCTCTTCCCCTCTGTGCAGAACACAATCAGGGAGGCCCATAGAAAAGGGACAAAAACAGGAGTGAACATGGGACAAGCAGCACTGCGAATCAGACGCTGAATTGAATTAATGAAAATCAATACACGATCGATTGTTCTAGGCTTGTTAGTCACAGAAAGTATACTTTGATTGAATTTGATCACAGTATAATCAGTTTTAGAGTATAGGTTAACATCTCGACTGGTTGCAGCTACAGAATTAAAACAATTCTCTTTTGTATTACAGATCTGCATCTGAATGGCAGTACACTGAATTTCATTAAGGCAAGCCCTCCCACAGTCCCCCCTTACCCTAAAACCTCACCTCGGCTAAGGAGGGCCCTTAGCCTCACTAGGAACAGACCCTCTCTGTCCCACAGCTCAGGTCAGTGGAAACATAAATTTAAACATCGTCTAGACGCTGCACCCAAGTCAAGCTTTATCTGCTGCTTTGTGAAGTACAAGTACGGTCTTGTCCCGATGTGTCTTTGTGGAGTTTCTCCCCTGCGTCTGTCAGTAGATATTACTGGCAATTCAGCAGTCATGCACTGCATTAAAAATAGATGATCCAGTGCTTTAGCTGGCCTTTGTATATTGAAAATTTTAGAGCATTAATTAGACATTGGACACTAACAGCATGGTTGAATAAGATGTTTGCGCTGGTAATGTGCAACATGCTTGTTTTGACAACCTACTGTTAATGCACCACCGCCCACACGTGCTGCGTTTTTTTCACACTGATAGAGATGTAACACGAGACTGTGTGCGTACGTGTGTGTGTCTGTGTCTGATGCCTGATGGGCCGTTTAGATGAGCTGTCCCCTCGCAGCCAGACGAAAAATCAGCCAGAGTCTCCGGAACTCCGTCCATTTTCCAAGCCTGACCTGGCGCTGACACAGAGCTTTGACCTGCTCAAGTCAGAGGACTGGTGAGTCAGTCAAAACACGCAAGATCTCCAAATGTTGTCATATTTATTGTGTAAAATCTACAGCCATTAATTAATTAGGATTAACTGACCTTTAATATTGTTTAATCCAGGGAGAAGAAGATCGAGGGTCTGATGTCCCTGCGCAGTCTGGCCCACTACCACTCTGACACACTCCACGGCAGGCTTCATGATGTCTGTCTATCTCTCATTCAGGAGGTAGTACACCCCACAGTATTATATTCCCTGACTTACCTCATCTGAGATCGGCTCTATTGATTACTCCTTTGGACTGCGGCTCTCTTGCAGTCACAGCAGTTAGTGTATATATTGTATCCTCTCAGGCCTCCCTGTTACGGACTTCCGTAAACTCTGCATTGATTTTTGTCAGGTTAATGTTTATCTTTAATGCTGCATGTTTGGTATTGATTATGTGCTGTTGTTTGATGATGAAGTGCTTTGAGGATCAATAATGCCAATATTCTGCAGGTAAAGAACTTGCGGTCAGGTGTGTCGCGGGTTGCAGTGTGTACGTTGGGTGACCTGTATAGTCACCTGCAGAAGGCGATGGACCAGGAGCTGGAGGGGACAGCCAAGGCCTTGCTGCAAAAGGCCGGTGAGAGCAATGCCTTTATTCGTCAGGATGTTGATGCAGCACTGGAGTGCATGGTGCAGCACTGCACCCCCACCCGGAGCATAAACGCTCTGCTCAGTGGGGGACTCAGGTTAGGATGAAACAAGAAACACACAGTGTTATTTTACCTCACCATTGGTTTACAGTGTCTGTCCTGCATATTGCTTTATATATTTTAAATGCTTCAACAAGTTTTAGTGGATTGTTTTGGGGAGTTTTAACTCATGTGTTGTTTCTGTTAGTCATCTCAATGCAGTGGTGAGGAAATGCACAGCCCAGCATCTGGCTAGTCTGGTAGAGAAGGTCGGTGCTGCCCGCCTCCTGTCTGGCGGTAAAGATCTTGCAGACAGAATCCTGCCTGCTGTCACCAGGCTATCACAAGACTCATCGGCAGAAGCTAGGTACGTAAAGATATTTACAGTTTTTTATTTGTTGAAGTTGACAGGGAGCCGGTGAGCCTCGTACCTCAAATATTTGTACACTGCCGCTCTAAAGGTGTGTTGGCAGAAAAGTGCTTTTTGGAATCATCAAGATTTTCATATTTTTAAAATACCCGTTACCCTGTCAGCCGATGAGATGAGTTTTCATGTTTCACACAACCAATAGGTATTTTGGGAGACGAATGCTGCTGTCCCTGTCGTCCCACCCTGACTTTGACAAGATCTTGGAGAAATATATCCCCACCAAAGACCTGCCAACTGTCAGAGACACTGTCTTCACTCTCAAGACTAAGGTAGAGTCTTCGTCTCTATATGTGGATACATTTGCTCTGGTAATGTTCGATTTTATCTGATATACGACACACATGTGCATAAACAAATAAGTACATTCCAAAATTCTACAAATCTTTTTTATTTTAATACATGCATATAATAAATGAAATTGATTTAACAACGGAAGATGTTACTCCTCCATTAACATTAACTACATGAAAAGATCAACAGTTAATATACGTGGGTCTTAAACATTTTACAATTTACACTAGACTGTATAAAGGCAATGGATTAGATAAAGCAGAGACGCACATCCTCACATTATTTATTAATTATTTAAAATTTTAGGGTCTTGGTGAGATGCCCCAAGACAGCCAGTCAGCTCGAGGCAGACGCTCTATCCGGGGCAGCAGCACAGTTAGAGCCTCGTCTCTTACCAAAGAACCATTCAGCCAAACTAACAGGTGAGTACCCACATCAAGCAGGGCATTAGACATCCCTGTAAAGGCTGAAGTCTTCACCTTCACCTTTATACACAGTTACTCATATTCATAAAGATATACACTTTGTTGTGTTTTCCACGTCTACAGAGAGTCCAACAGCCACTACAGCAGCAGATCCCAGATAAAGAGTGTTGCAGACAAGACTGAATATATCAAAGCACTCTCAAACCAGCTGGAGTCAAAGGATTTTAGAGAGAGAATCAAGGGAATCGACCAGCTGGTTACTGACTGCCAGCACAACCCCACCATTGTCATCAAAAGTATATTCCCGGTTAGTTACTACGTAGTACCAATCTTTTGCCACATGCGGGCCACAGTCTTAAATAACCACCAAATGATGTTTTATCTGCCTCCCTTCCCCCTTTGTTCAGGTGTTTGATGCCTTCCGCGGCAGGCTGCTGGAATCTAACAGCAAGGTCAACCTGTACGCCCTTGAGTCTCTGCAGAAAGTCATCAACTTGTTGAAGGACAATCTGTCGCAGGTGGTCAACATCCTGGTCCCCGCAATCGTGGACAATCACCTCAATTCCAAGAACAACGCCATCCACTCTGCTGCTATTGGCGCCATTGATGCACTTATCCTAAATCTAGGTGCTCACTTTATTATCTAGAATTTATAGTAAAAAAAAAAGTCTGACATAGGTGAAAATTGAGGTCAGTGCTAATTTGAACAGTTCATCTGTACGTGACCGTGTCGTTATCTTTCCTGTTCTCATGACAGATAACGTGCTCCTTCTCCAGCCGTTCTGCACCAAGGCTCAGTTTTTAAGTGGTAAAGCTAAGGTGGATCTTATTGAAAAGGTTGCAGGTACGTGTGATGTAATCATTGAGCACTGTTGTCGCATTATGACCTCATTATTTCAATTTCTTCTATTGCTGCCTCTTCAGTTTTGTTTGTTTTGTTTTTTTTTTGGTCCAGATCTTGTTACGACACTCTATCCTCGAAAACCGCAGGTGGTGGAACAGAAAGTTCTGCCCTTGCTGTGGCATCTCCTGGGCACCTCTACTCACAGTGGCACTATTCACGGCCGGGGCGGGAGCGTGCGCGGTGCTACCGTCAACCTGTGCCAAGGTCTTTATGCCCGCATGGGGCCCAGCCTGTCTGAGTGTGCTGCTTCCCAGCCTACCAATGTCCAAAGGGCGCTCAACGATCTCCTGAGGACATTATCCTACCCTTAAAGTGATAATCCTTAGTTTTGCATTTTTTCATCTTGCGGTTGACATCTAATAGTAGTAGGGGTTAATAACAGCAGGGTACAAACACCATAATTCCATGCAGAATCCAACTGTCGCAGTGAGATTATGTTGGTCCCAAACAAACCAACTTGTCAACATTAGGAGCATGCAGTACTTGTATACATTATGAATCAGTTTACACGACAATCGTACGGACACAGTGGTACACAACACTCAGTACTTTACTGAACAATCACTTCGCAAAGTCAGTGGAAATTTCCTCTGTGATAACCCGGAGGTATCGTATACAGTGCTAGATGTTCCTGCTACGGTTTGCCCTCTTTTCCTCTAATCCACAAAACACATTTGGTGGCTGACTTTGAAAAAAAGCTCCAGTCCATCATTCTGCGGTAGTTTAACACTTGCTGATTAGTCAGATTGAGCTGAAATGCTGAGTCGGCTTGGACGATGTTCCACGCCACATGATGCAAGCCGAGACATTAAGAGCATGAACAAATTTCTCCTGACAGAAAAAAAAGTCAGGATCTTGGAAATTAGGGCTAAATGGCAGCACGTACATCAGCCCCGCGCTGAAATCTCCCTCCTCGGTAGATCCTGACTCAAGTGGTACTCGGTTACTCGTTTCTGCATGCTCAGACATTTTTTTTCTTTTATGATGGTTGTAAATCCTTAATCTTTCCCCTACACCGCTAACACTACAATAGCTCCAAAGATTAAGGTGTAAAAACACAAAACCATAGTTGAATTACTTCTACTACAAATTAAAGTTAAGGATCAGGTTAAAGCTAAAGTTAAGGATTATCACTTTTAAGGAGCAACGACTAAATCCACACACACGACCAAATGTTGGAAGAGAAGAACACTAACGCTGACCTTACTTGAAGACAGAGATGTTCGACATTTCTTATAGTGCCTGCACTTTTTTACTATTTAAGAGAACGTCCTTAACAATTAGGAGCTCGTAAGCTTATCTCAGTGAGATTTCCTCTGGTACAGAATCGTGGGCAACTTTTAACACGTTGGCATCAGGTCTCACACGTACACAACCTGCTCACTTTGCACTTTGAAACAGTAGCTCATTAGGATGGCCGACAGTTTTTCATTTAAGGATATAAACGTATGTACTACGGACAGACGACGGCTACGGCAGAATGTATAGGTGAACTACACAAAAGGAGACGTCACGGACCTGAAAGGTGTATATTTTTGCTGTTTCATCAAATGTGATATTTTTAAGACGTGTCTTATGTAGTTGCTTTGAAGATTTGTGAGATTAACAAAATTACAAAATACTTTTGTACAGCTGTAATGTGTATTTGCACAGTATTAGCTTCATCTGTAATCATGCTGTATGATATCACAGTAAATAATTTATCTATTGTGTAATTGTTTAAAGTCCTGATATATGAAATACATTAATGGTGTGCTGAGTTGGTACTTCATTTGCATGACCAAATGTTACTGACATTTTATATTTTTAAGAAAATATCTATGGCCGCTGATGCCTTGATCAAGGTTTGAACTAAATCATCTTTATGGGAACAACAGGATGGTGTTGAGTGAGAAACAGTGACGCTCGTATCTGTGATTCTGTCTCAGTATAGTGCCAGTCTGCAAGTAGCCTTTCCATTCCTCTGTTGAATTCAACCTGTTTGTGAACATGTGGAAAGACAGATTGAAATATAAATAAAGTGTTTTATTTCTGTACAAACTCGGTTGTCGTTGAAATTCAGATTCTCTGAACGAGATTAATAGATAAGATAAGACAGATAATGGCCTAATTCGTTTTCGTCGATAGACTAAATGACAAAACTCTTCATGAAACAATTGAAGGTTGATAATTTGCTTTTATTATCAGTAAGCATACACAAAAGCGATTTTTAATTTTCAGTTTCAACTGTATAATTCGGTCATTCTTGTTATCTCAACATGAAATAAATAACAGCATAGCTGAACAAAACGTAGACTAGAGAGAATCTGACATTATGGCCAAAATAAGAATCCCACTGTAGGTGTAAAAAAACATGACAGAGGTAGAACAAAATAACATTTTAATAACTGAATGCGCATTTAAGAATCACAACACAAACATTCAAACTGAGCTCTAATGTCGTCTCAATGGCCTTTTCTGGGTTTGCAGCTAAGGAAGATAACTGCAGAGTTACAAAACCAAATCGTCTCTCTCTCTAAAAATGCAATTATGAAAGTAGCTGCCATTGCGAAATTGTACCAAAGAGAGTTTTATGCCGCATTATATTCCAAGAGTATGCGAAATCCAACACAGTGTTTACGTCTTTTCACGCTGGACAGAATCCCTGTGATCAACGTGTTGCGGTAGCAGGTTGATCTTGTGCTTAGAGGGAAACTGCAGGAAAAAAATGCAATGCTTTCAAGTAGCACTAAGTTCCAATACAGTAGCTGAACTGCACAATTAAGAATATATAGACAGTCTTTATATAGATTTCAGCCAGTATATGTTATACATTTTGAAAATCCAACCTCTTATTAGAATGCACTGTTTTAGCAAAGATAGACAAATTTAGAATTGGAGCAAGAACTAAAACTGCCTTAAAGATCCTGAGCTACCACAGTGGGCTAAAGTTGACACGCAGGCCAAATCTGTTTTGCTACTTCATTATGGCTCAAAAGGCGTTTGTCGTTTTCAGAAAACTCGTGGATCATTTTCTTGTGCTATGAATGAGACATTTATGATTTTGGCTGGCCGCTTGTGTAATTCTTTTGGTGTTAAATGCAACATTCCCTTGGCTTCGCTGACAACATGGAAAAAACAAGCCCCTCCCCCTGTGGATCTTTCCATTGTGTTACTAAGGCAGCTGGAATAACGCCATGGCAACCTGGATTGGCTGGATGATGCGAGGTGATGAGCGTTTTCCGTCATCCGCACCTCGCCTGTCATGGACCAGATGTCTTGGGCAGATCCTGGTTTTCAGCCAAGTTGAGCTTTTGTCTGAGCAGAGGCACATTAAGGACTCTGAAAGAGTCTGAAGTGTAAACGGAAAGCAGAGCGCTCACACACACACACGCACACAGCTCGCCCACTCTCATCAACACAGTTATTCAGTAGAGAAAAGGATACATTGAGGTGCTGAGCTCCTCCAGCTGTGGGAACAAATCAAAAGCGTGATTGGATGAAGGGTGCGGTGAAAATAGAAAGAGCCAGGAATAGAACGCAGCATGTGTGTGTGTGTGTGTGGTCGTCTACGTGTGTAATCATCAAGTGTTCCGTCATCAGGCGAGAGCAAATGGTCACGTTTTGTTCTTATCTGCACAAGGAGAGTGTGTTTTATGGTACGATTATCCACAGCTGAGTCTGGTCTGAGCTGAAGGCCTTTCTTCATCACCTCCTTCACACATACCGACACCAGCAGTGTGTAACCAGGAACCACGTAACACACTAACAATAGACACTGGACAACAGCAAAGCGTACGTCCTGTTCATCTGTGGCGTGTAGGGGACGGCTTGAGGCTTGTTTAAAAATTCAAAAATTATTTAAAAGCCCGTTGACGTTTTTACATTTTGTACTACAGCAGAAATCCGCAGCCACAAATAGTTTCATTGTTACCACAGAAACGGTTTCAGCCTCGCTCTACCTTAAGGAACTGCCTACCCACGACCTGAGCAGTTTCGGTTTTACCGTCACATGAAACTGATTTGAGGACCGTTGTGCATCAAAAGCTCAATTCTCGCCAGAATTGTCACATCTGAAGCTGAATTATCTGCGTTCACGCCTGTGCTTTGGCGGACCAGATTGAATCTATGATCATCAATACGAGCTGAATTCTGCCGTTCTTACGTTGCAGAGGAGGTGCTCCAGGTTGTGGTCTGAGGCGCACTTCTTCTGATCCTCGGACAGCTCCTCCACGTGACTGTCCAGGCTGAAGTGCAGTCGCGCCAGCTTCTCCTGCATCTCTCGCACGTGCTCCAGCTGCTCGAAGGAGCACACTTTACCTGGAACACAGGTGGCACGTGTGACCTTTCTTAAGAATGTGTTCCAGCTCGTTTTCTCAGAGACTGTGGCAATGTCAGAGGTATTTGTGAGATGATAGATGTGCAGAAATAGCGCCAAACTATTGGATTTCACTGCGTTTGGTGTAACAAAGGCACTTTTCAGCAGACTTTATTCTCAGCCTGTAACCAAATATCCCCACGGAGGCCCAGGATGGTCAAGGTTATCTTACCGAAGGCCTGTAGTTTGCCTGAGTGGAAGTCGTTGAGGAGGTTGAGGAGGCCTCCCTCCATCTCTCTCACGTCTGAGACGTCGGTGAGGAAGGAGTGTTGCAGGGGGGAGGACTGGACTACTTTACTGGGCCCTGCAGGCTGGGGGGCCCGGGGCTTCTCCTTGTGGGGTCTGACAGACAAACGCACGGATCACATGTAAAATGTTACGACGTGCCTGATCCATATCTGAGAAATGCTGATGTTATGCTGCATCATAGAATTATCAACAAAAGAACACATCACCATACAACTCTGATATTTGACTTCAAGAGACAAACCTGGTGGTCTTTGGTGGAGCAACGAAAGCTGTGAGCACCTCTTTTGGTTGACCTGCCGCTCCTATGGACCTTTTGTACTTACTTCTGTTCTTGGGGGAGGGAGGCTGCGGCAGGCCGATAGAGAACGTGGCACTTTTACTGGCAGGCAGGACGGCGAGCTTACGGGGGTTGATGGGAGGAGGAGGCGGCTGGGGGAGAGACACCTTTGG
>OMNV01009264.1:0-23444 GCA_900303265.1 Brotula barbata | reverse complement strand
AATGGAGGAGAGAGGAAAGTGGGTGAGTGAAAAAGAGGACGAGAGAGAAGCCAAACCTGTGAATGTGAAAGGGGTCTTTGTTTGGGCTCCTTCCCATAGTGGTGTGTTATGAAGGCAGAGTCTAAACCACACACACACACACACACACACAAGGTAGGTGAAAACACACACTCACTCTTCTCTTTCATTCACCACCTCTATTCTCCTGCCAGCAACATACAGATACACTGATCTCCCAACACACACACAGACACACACACTTACTCCTCCCTTTCATTCACCACCTCTTTTCTCCTGCCAGCAACATACAGATACACTGATCTCCCAACACACACACACACACGCATACACACTCACACACACACACACACACACATAGTGTGAGATGGTTCACACACACATACACACTCACACATCTCGCTGTGGTGAATCTCTTCACAAGCACATGAAGCCTTATCGTTCTTATGCAACGCCGTGTAACAGTGTGACCATCGTGGAGCAATGAGCGTGATGGCTGCACTGGGGCGGTGGGAGCGAATCTGGCAGCGATCCTCACCGTCGGCATGGTTTTGGCTCGGCCCAGTTTTTATCCTTTGTAGTCCTGGCTGTCGCAGCTTTTTAGCTGTTTGCTGCCATTCAAGTCAGAAATGCTAACAGCTCATACGTGTATGTGCTGTTATTGAATTAAAGATGGTTTGAAGACCTTACTACTGCTATGATGACATCATACATGGGGCTTTTGTACATCTACTTGCTATCAGTCCACTTTGTACACTGAGTATACTCTGTATACCGTAGTACTAGTACACATTGACTTACAATGGACTGGAATTGTTTGATGATGCCATCATTAAAACCACCTTTATTTATTTTATATTGTAATTTTTAAAAATTTATTTATTATTATTGTTCTTTTTCTACTATTTTTTCAATTTTTTAAATTATTATAAATCATTATTTATCTTTTTTATAGATTTTTTGTTATTTAATTGTTTATTTTATTTTTTTATGTTTCATTTATTCATTCATTTACAGAGGTGCAGGTGCTTTCTAGTAATTTTGCAAATTAAAATTCTTTTTAAATTGAACACCCCAAAGTATTATTTATTTATTTATTTATTTAGTTAGTTAGTTAGTTAGTTAGTTAGTTAGTTAGTTAGTTATTCTGCCAGATATTATTTGACTGCAATTAGTTTAAGAAAGTTAATAACTGATATAACTGCTCTACAACTTTTAGAACACACTCTAGTAGTGTTTGTGAATGTTGATGCCTGGCCACTAAGAGTCACTAGAATCAAGAATTTGCGTGAGCTCAGGCTATGCGATCAGCGAACCACACACTAATGCGGAAGAGAGATAAAGTCAGAAAAAAGTTAGTAAACAGGAACATAAAATCAGTCATGGCAAACCACATCTGGTTATTTTGTTTGACTTACAAGCATAATTACTTTGTAATACGGCTGGTATTACAACTTTTGCTGCAGTAGGGAGGAAGAATATTTGACGTCAGCCCTTGAAATGTAAAAACTACTGGGACATCTGTCACATCATCACAGGGATCCTAGCAGGCAGGCCAAACCAGAGCAGAGCAGGTATGAAGAGCCTCTTTATTATTATTCTTCCTTTCCTTTCAAGTCACATCTGAATGGTTTTTTCCATTTTATTCTCATATTTAGCCAGAATATCTTATCAAAATGTGTTTTACTGTGATCTTATTTTTTCTTACATGAACGTAATGGACATAATTTAATTTTCTTTAAATTTATTGATGTTATGATTGCTTCTAAGGGTTAAAAGTTTTAGCTTTTTGTAATTTAAAAAAAAAAAAATCTACACGGCGATGAGGCGCACAGCCCCTTGAAAATCGTTACATCAATACTGAAATCAAATCAAATCAAATAGTAATGTGAAATCTCGAGAAATGTGTTAAACAGGACAAAATGTGACAATTACTCTTTCAGAAAGGACATATCTCTGGGCTGAGGACACTGAGAATGGCATATAAGAAATGTTTTACGGTTCTCCTTCTTTGTCTGTGCAGTAAGTACCATATGCTCGCCTCCAGTACACATGTCTAAGTGGTCTTAAACAGGAAAATAAAACCACAAAAGAAAAAAAATGCGACAAACGGAAACTCTTCTAAATGCTCTTGCTGCACGCTGTCAACAAGGGTCTCTAATCCACTCTATTTCTTCATCCCTATCTCTTCTCCTTCTGTCTTAGAAATAGCAGAGGCCATAACAGGTGAGAACAACAAAACAATGAAGAATTCATAAAGTATTACTGCTTCATAAAAACACAGGCAGATCTAGACTTGACTAATGAATATTTCCATTCTTGTCTTGAGTTCACCCACCATCCTTCCATCCCACTCCTCTTTGCTCTTGATGCATTTGCTGTCTCTTTGACAGAAAGCAGCCCGTCTTGTTACAGAATTGAACCCACAGCAGTGGCAGGCTTCGTCTGTGCAGATGTGGTGTTGACAGTAATCATTGTTGTTATCACCTATCAATGTGCCAGGTTACGGCATCGAAAGGTAGAAAGAAAAGGTAAGGGGGCAAAAAAATGATCCAAAAGCAAAGTTTGGATCATTTTGTTATTTTTTTTATATACTTTTTATTATAATATAGAATGAGCTGATGGATATGTATATATGTAATATCACTTAATTATTATTGTGGTGTCTTCTTTATATGTATGTTCATAGTTTATCCCAGCCCTGTACGTGTATTCCAGTGACGAGGATGAAAAAAAAAAATATAAAGTCACACATTTATTTTTAAATATGTTAGCTCATAACTGTTGTAACAGATTTTCACATGTTTTTTCCTCCCTCTCTTCACAGATGAAAAGGTGTATATGAACACCAGGGTGACCTGCAAAACCTAATCTAACGCTGTTCCAGCACAAGATGTTACGTTCTATTCTAAAATTCATGCTTTAGCAATGTATTATGAAATATCAAATATATAAAAGTGAACTTTTTTAATCAATATCAAACTACATTAAACGTGCAACATTTTAACACCGCTACTCTGTGTATTTGACACAAATTGTATTAGAAACATTTAACAGACATCAGGAAGTAAAGCTATAAAAGGCAGTGCTGTCTGATTCTGAGAGTGTGGGAGATCGAGACAGTTAGATAGGAAGCATTGCTGCCACATGTACATGCATGTTTTTGTACAAACTGTAGAACTGTAGAAATCTGTACATATGAAGAATTTTGAAATGTGTGTGTTTCAGTCAATCTCTTCTTGTTTTGAAAAAAGTAAAAGTTGCAGAAAATGTCGAAACCTATACGAAACAGTGCGTTCTTGTACAGTGTACATACAGATGTTATCAGCGCCTAGTATGATTCAAGTCAAGTGTATTTGTGTAAACCAATATCACAGACAGAGTCTCAAAGGGCTTTACAGCTTTACAAGCACACATAACAACGACAGTTCCCTACCAACCCAGCCCAAAGCTCTCAATGAAGTCAGGGAAAAACTCCCTGAAAAAACTTAACATCAAGAAAAAAAAGGAAGAAAGCTTGGGAGAGCCAATTCAAAGAGAGATTCCCTCTCCTCGAACGGCCAGGGCTGCACCAGGAGCCACATGTGGAATAAAAGAATTAAGAACTCAATAACAATGCAGGAAAATAACATAAAAACAACACCTGAGACCTGGTTTAGCAAAGAGTCTCAAGTCCACATAGATGTAATCAAAGTCCTGACGCGTGTGAAGACTGATCCTGATCTAAGATTTCAATCCAGAGTGGGGCACGAAATGAGGTTGTAGTATCCAGCTGAGATGTGGTGGGATGAAATTCGGGTAGCCACGGGGCCAACGCGGCGGAGGGCCCTAAGAGTCGGATCGCAGCCGGTGTATCAAGCTGGATCTCTGGAAGAACCCTAAACAACATGGGGGACGGGGTAACTATAGACCTTAGAACACTCAAGGACTGACTACAGGTGAACTGTAGCTTAACCCAGACCTGAACTTGCTAATCGCTGCTACGCTACAGAGATGCGTTTACATTCCTGAATGAATCAAATTTGTATGGATGATATTTTAAAGAAGATTTAAAGATAGTGAGACTGTCAGCCTCTTTAATGGCTGCAGGGTGTTTGTACTTAATACCATAAAAAAAGATTGTAGTAGGATAAGGCTTTATTTCTGAAGGAGAGTGTGCCTGCCTGCTGGAATCAGACGGCACACAAAGGAACACGTGGCATTTCGAGGTTAGTTAAGTAGACATTTGATGTGTAATTGTAGCACAAATTCAACACATAGAGTCACTTAAGTAAAGGGCATTCCCCCTTTTACAAGCAGAGGTGGTTTGGCCCTGGGAAAATTAAGACAGACACGACTTTGGCACCTCACCCCCACACGGGCCGCAAGCCACCGAGTCGCAATGGCACTATGAACATCTAAAATAAAGTAAACGTTTATAGTAATCAGAATGTTGGATATTAGATTTCAAAAACAAAACAAAAAAAAACCCTCAGGTAGCAAAAGATATTTCAAGAGAGAGCACTGAACAATACGAATTACAGTTACGAAACAAGACCCATCGTTATACATAGAATGAAAAATGAAAGATAAATGAATTCAAAACGTCCTGATAATATACTTAAAAAAATGTGTAAAGATGAATAAAAACAACAACACATATTAGTGGACTTAAATAAGAAACACACAAATGAAGCTACATGATGAAGCTACACAATGAAGCTATTTATGCCTTGAATCCATGATGTCATCCTATATATAGGATATATGTCTCAGAGCCCATCTTGTGACAAGGTAGTTCTGCTCACATAGTGGTTAGCACCGTTGCCTCACAGTAAAAAGGTTGTGTGTTCGAGTCTCGGGGGGCGACCTTCACACCTTTCTTTGTGGAGTTTGCTCGTGGCTCCCCATGGCTGCGCGGCTTTCCCCCACCCACAAACACACGTGCGTTTGGATAATCACTCCACTGCCATTGCCCCTGACCAAGGCACCAGCCCAGCTGGTCCCTGAGCGTTAGTGTGTGCATGTGAGTGCTGCCCACTGCTCCTCATAGTTAGGATGGGTTCAAAGCAGACATATAACGGGGATCAGTAAGGTACTGTTTTTCCTTTCTATTTTACTCGTATAGCCTACTGTGTGTTTATTCAGTTGCCGTGTAACAAAAACCCGATACTGTCTGCGGGCATTTCGAAGCTGATCATATTTCTGCTGCTTAATTGTGTGTCACGTGCTTGATATCTCTTGTTTTGTTATCTCTGGTTTGCACCAATTCTTCTTAACTGTCTCATTGTGCTGAAGTGATAGTTCAGCAGCGTGACTTCGATTGTGTGGTTTCCCTGACCTTCTCGTCGTAGCTCTTCGTAGCCTGCTGGATTTTTTTTCTTTTGTTTTATCTGATTGATCTGCCTCGTCTGCAACTGTACTGATTTGTTTCACAATCGGAGTGTCTTGTGTGGCTCTGGGTGATATATCCTTGATGATACATGCCTCTGTGTGTTTCTCTGTCTCTCCTGTCTGTGTTTGTTTGTCGGCGTGGGCTCGGCATCCCCCTCTCGCTCTCCCGGCTCGACCAACACACCGATCTCCGACCACTTCATCGCCTTCCTCAGTCTACACACACCTGCTTTCCATCAAGCCATCACCTCTCCAGCATAAAAGCCCTGTCCTCCCATCTGCTCAGCGCCACATCGTTGTACACACCTCTGTGGTGGATTACGGCCTTGGGTCACACTTGTGTTTGTTGATGAAGATTCCATGTGTGTGTTTGTGATTGTTTACATGCTTTGTGTCCCAGGATCATCTCCCAACCACCTGCCTGCCGTCCTACCTCTACCTCATCTCCTATCCTACCCCAGCTTCCACGCTCTGCTTCGTACTCACTCATCTCTGGACTTCAACATTCAGTTGTAGTGATTGAATGATGAATTCATCCCCATGTCTGCTGTCTGCATTTGGTCTCAAACTCTAATCAAGATTCGTAGCCTTATCGGTTTTTGTTAGACGTTTAAAGAATAGGATAAAAGATACCCTTTTGTGTATGGATATATGAATCCTTCTTGTGGAGAATCTCAAGGTTCAATTCTGGGTCCGATGTCATTTTCTTTAATTGTGCTGATATTATCGGTGGCCATGGCATTTATTTTTGCTGCGCAATAACAACATTTAATATCTTAATTACACAAGACTTCTTCTTATTCTGTTTATGTAGTATGATCGCTTTATTGATATGCAGTAGTACCTAAATCACCACCATTGCTACTTATAGTAATAATCAGCCTGTCATGTTACACAGTGTTTTCATGAAGAACAGTTTGTTTATGGGGAGATATCAGCTCAATCATATGTTACATTTTTATCTTCAAATGTGGTATATATGTATACTGTATATAAAACACTGACTATTACATACAGGGTGACATTTTGGCATGAACGATGACGGTGTAGTTTCGTTTCACTGATAGTCTCAACTGCCGTTACAGATAGAAATATACTTAAACGAAGGCAGCGTGTTGCAGTAAATGTGACCAACCCACTGCAGCAAACCACAGAAAATGGTCAGGTGGGAAGAAAAACAGCTCTGCACGTATTTCAGAAGAAACTGCAACTTCTCCTCTCAGCATCAGTCGGCTCAGTCACATACTATGAATCCATGTATGAAGGTCAGGTCAGAGCCCCTAAAGTGACCTGATTAATGTACCAGAATGAAATAAACCATTCATTAGACTATGAGAGACCAGTAACACGCACGGGACTGTAACAAAACAATGATCTAGAGTAGCTTCCTCTTCTTTCGGACAGGTCCCTCCTCCTGTCATAGTTACACCACTGTGACTCGAAGCCCACAGTGTCACAGTGGACAGTCTTTCATCTGTAAGTCCTTCTGCGTGTTGTTTGCGAGGGTGGCATTACAGCCATTTGGAAGAGAAAATCAACAGCACCTCATTTCATTTCCTGTTCGACCAAAAGCCACAACTAAAGAAGATGTCTGACGCCCTTTGTATTTTTGGTCCATTATTTGGTAAGTACTGGATTTTCACAGCAATTCATAGGAGTGATAGTGCATCGATGAATGTATATTCTATTATTGTTATCACATAATATCCTGTTTCTTTCAGGTTCTGCAGAAGGACACCCAGGTACAGTAGCCATGCAGTTTTTTTCATATTCTTGCTCCTGCATCATGCTGTAGTTGGCCATGTACATGTACTTTGTTTGTGTTCCAATTCAGTTTCTTTATCCTTTCACAGACTGTGGCACCTGTTACCAAATAAATATGGACGCGGTTGTGGGCATTATGGTCTTTGACATCATCTTGACCATCCTCATCACCGTGTCTGTGTTCTGCTGTGCAACACTCATGAGAAAAGGGAGAGAACGGGACTCACATGATAGTGAGTATTATGTGTGCGTGTGTGTGTGTGTGTGTGTGTGTGTGTGTGTGTGTTATAGAAATATGTACCAACATAACTTGGCATCCTTTTTGTTTTCATTTTTCATAGGTAGAAAAAATCTACCAACAGCAGCATCACAGAAAATGACAGCAGATGTCATAGAGTCTCCATATCAGGTAAAGCAGAACTATGTTTTGATTTTAGCCTCAACAACACTTTCTGTTGCCATGCATATTGGGTTTTAACCGCTTGCACTTTTCCTTTTTTTTGTTACTTATAGGAGTTACATGGAGTCCAATCAGATGTGTACAGTGAGCTTCGACACTTTAGGAAATGAAACAGTGGAAATGAAACTTTATTTGTTGATGTGAAAATATGATATAGGCCTGCACTTATATATTATACATTAGTGTATTATAATCTCTTACATTATTGGTCATAAGATAGATGGCAATGTGTGTATTTTACATGTATTTGTATTTCAACCGTTTGGTGATATTCTGTTGTGCTTCAGGTTATGTTCTTTGTTTTATGCACTTTTTATTTTGTACAGATGTCTTGAAATGTGTAATATTATTTATCTAATTATTCCAAATGAAATCATTACTGTATATTTTATTAACCCAGCCAAAACAATGCACTATGAATCTTCATGGTTTCTTTCTTTTTGACGTTTTAATATTTTTTTATATTCAGAATACAGCATATTCTTCTCTGATGCATTAAAATAGCATGATTACGTGGGAATGGGTACATCGTTGTCTTTATTTTAGATATCTAACAACTTTTTTTAATTGAATAACGTCCATACCATATCATACTAAAGATGAGATAAGGAGTAACAATTTCTTGGGGTTTAGTCATAATTCTTAAGCCTAACATACAGTTGACTAAACTTCTTTTTTTCTTCCACTGCCACATTAGTTCACATGACTACATAAATCAAACTACATCTAAAATGACAAATCAGGATGAAAAAGTCCCAGAAGATATTTTGATCCAGCCTTCCACTGAGTCAGCCTGTGGCCAGTGCCTGACTCATATTATGAACAACACCATGGTCTGTGAAAAGTCAAGAAGTACAGTTGGGTATTTACATTATTTTTTTATTGCTCAACTGTGCATTCGATGAAAAAAGGTCACTGATTTCTGGAAAGCAGCTTCTTCTATGTGAGCTCCTGTGAGGCCCTTGTTGATCTTGGCAGACCGGGCAAGTTACTGGCTTGGTGCTCTTGAGGGCCCTGAAGCAAAAAGAAGTAAGAGTGAGGCAGTCACCGTATATTTTGATGATCATCACACAACTTTTTTTAAAAGTATTAATAGTAAATAATTGTGTACGTACCTACTACATATGTCTCAGCGCTGTTAAATTCTTTGCTTTCTGTGGGGAAGTAAAGGTGAGTTGTTCAGACCTTTGGATCCTTAGTGTCTAAGTGTATGTACATTTTTATTCATCAACTCTAACCATGATAGTCTACAGCTCTGCTGTTACCTGCCGTGGTAGATCTACCATTGAGGTCCTCTACACTGTCCAGGTCTTCATGTAGTTTATTGTGGCCTGTGGGTTTCTCGCGGGTTTCCTTTCTCAGGACGTTGATGCCTTCACTAGCTCTGCCTAAACGGATAACTTGTTTTCCTGACAAAAGTCCCTCCTGCGTATCCATCGTTATCTGTTCCTCGCTGTTGAGATCGATGAACTCTTTGCTTGATTGCTGGGATTCCACTGAGACCCTGTGTGTCCTGCGCTGCCCTCCGCTCCTATGGTGTGGAACCATCCTGCTCAACAATTCCAGCGATCCAGGATGGTCTGTGTCCTGTACTGCTGTTGACGTTGATGTTGCCTTATCGTCCCCCACGGCATTAGGAATTCTGATACTGCGGCTGTTAAAGTCAGTGAATGGATCTGGGTAGAGGAGTCAGGTTTATTACCACAACATCTGCATTACCATTTTGTGTGTATTTTTATAGGCATTAAGTTCTGTTTTCTTTTCATAGGCTACTTATAGTTTGTAGTATCTTCAGGCTATGTTTTAGGGGAACCAAAACTTGTGAACAAGAGAAATGGAACTTCAAAAGGCTGGGATTGTGTTGTGTCAAGAGACAACAATATTATTTCATATAAGTCACTTCCCTACAGTCATTTGATTTATTTGTGAGGCCAGATGTGTTATTTTTTCTTCAGGTTTGAAAAGCAGCTAAAGAAGCGGCTGTCCAATGTGTGCAATTAAAAAAAAAACTGAATGACTCTGCAAGGCAAAACCTAAAGTACCCAACACGTATATTCTCACGGCGTACCTCTTGTTGGAGTTGTTTGTGCCATGATCACCAGTTGAAGAAGTAACAAGCAATTCAGGAGGCTAGAACAAATAAAATGTTATTTGCATATGGAGAGCATAATTTAAAATGAAAATGTAAACATTCATGTATGTCAAACTTACAGCTTCATCATGGACGATTGTTCCTAGCAGCATCGAACGTATGGCAGCGGAGGAGAAGTGCAGCTGAGGCTTAATATACTGCTGCTGCTTGTGTCCCTTAATGACAGCTTTCAAACAGAATGAGACCATTTCTTTGTTTAACAGTGCATGATTTCAATGAGCGGACAAATTAGAAATAATCGGGTTACGAGTCCAAATTTAGTCACAAAGGCCTGTTCAGTAAGTTCATTTTGAAAACAGATGTCCTCAGTCACGGGCTGAAAAGATGTCTTTCTCTTTGTTACCCGTTCATTACAGGTGGTTAGTTCAGACCAAATGCCTCTGGCTGTTCCACTTATTGAGAATGCTGTTACACAATGACACAGAAAGAGCATACATTGTTTTCTCTTATTACCTTATCATTGTCTACCTACCTGACTAACTTGACTGGACTTATATAGAGTATATAGAAATGTCTTCTGTTAATAACTTAGCTGACCCCCTCAAGTTTGCGTACTGGGCCAACAGGTAAGTGGATGATGCAGTCAGCCAAGCCCAGTGCTTCATCCTCCAGGATCGGGATTGTTTGTGGACTATAGCTCTGCATTCAACATCATCATACCTGATCTCTTCCACGTCAAGGTCCTCCAGCTGACCGTGTCCCTCTGTCACTAGATCACCAACTTCCAGACACACAGGAAGCAGCGTGTGAAGATGGGAGAGCAAATCCCAGACCCCCTGACCCTAAGCACCAGTGCCTCCCAGGGCTGTGTGCTCTCCCCTCTCCTCTACTCTGGCTATACCCACGACTGCACCTCCATACACCACTGCGTCAAACTCCTGATGCTTGCCAATGACACAATCCCGATCGGCCTGATCCAAGAAGGCAACAAATCTGCTTACCGACCGGAAGTGACACGGTTAGCATCATGTGTAGTCAAAACAAATTGGAGCTTCACACCCTATATAATTACAGTTTATCAGTTGTTTATTCAGGCATTTAGGTTTTTATATTTACACAGATCCCACATCTGTATATATGTATAGATTATTGTCTGTGTAGTTTAGTTTAGTTTAGTTTTTTTAAAATATATACAGTATGTGCACTTGAATGTTTGTCCCATAGTTAGTTACATGCGTGTATGTATGTTTATCTCAATGTTAGTTGTACTCTTGCTGTCATTATAGTTGTAGTGTCATCTCTACTGTTGTATCTATTTTACCTGTCCTATGTATGTGCAGAAGCAACAATATGCACCAGTTCGCTCTGCGTGTGTAAATCATTCTTAACCGATGAACTAATTCTGTTTCTGATGTGCGGGTTGTAATTTGAACATTGATCATTTTCAGTGATTTATTGTGGCCCCAGCTATGAATCTCTATCAATCATTTGATTTAATACATTTTTTAAAAATCTGGCTGGTCGGACCTGTTGGTGGCATCGAGAGTTGTCTCCCAATGAAAAAAAAAAAAAAAGAAAAGAAAAGAACAGCGCCCTCTACAGGAGATGCTGTTCCCACTAAGCTCTTGATCCCAAGCATCGCCATATTGACGTCTCTACACCGCTGAGAGGTAACATAAATCGTGTTATTTAACAATGAATCGTCGCGTGGTTGGAACTATCGTTGGGCAATTTAAACGTGACGAAGAGCTGGGAGTAAATAACGACCGTGTTGCTGTACAGCTCCTCCGTAACACTGTTTGTAGGCTGTTTTTTCAAGGCGTTGTCAGCCAGTTGCCTCGCCAGCTAACAGGCTATTCACTCCTTAGCCTGTTAGCTTAGCACTTTCTAGCTTTGAGAAATAATATTTTCGAAGCCTGGCGTTTAGCTGTGGATTAATAATGCACCACCGCGTAACGATTTCGAATTTTTCACATGCGCCGTTGTAAGTTTTCGTCTCCTATTGTGCTCCAGCGTTATCGTTAGCTCGTCATTTCTCTGTGACTTTCCACCCGGCTTTTCCCTCTGCTGTTGACGAGCTAATGCTAACTAGCTAGCAGTCCAAGCAGCTGCCCCGATAGCTGCTGTTAGCTTCTCTACACTTGTGCAGGCCGTGACTGAGTGCGTTCGTGAAATTAAAGTCATGGTTTTCAATGACTGTGGTCACATTTGTTGTAAGAGGACGAGTATCCCGTGTAATAGAAAACACTCGTCTTTAAAATTTGGCATATAGTAATTAAGTATTTAATGCACCATTATAGTATAAGTGGAACACGTTAGCTGACACAGTTTGCCCGTGTCTGCTTAATTGGCTGTATTGATTTTTATCAACCTACTTTCTGCTTTTTCTAATAGGAGATACTGCCTTGGTGTAGCACCCCGTGATGACTGTATTGAACCCTGTACCTCCTGACTAGACTGGTTGGATGCCCCCATTTAACGTTCAGGTCTCTCCATTTCACACACAACCGCATTCTAGACACACTCACACACACACACACACTTAGAATAAACAAGGAAAATATTTATTCACCAATATGTTAGAGTTATGGTTTTAGTTAAATCATTGTTCCTTTGACTTGCGCCAGTGTTCGAGCTTCTACTGTGGCCTCCATTTGCATCTGTACAGTTTTCATTTACATTTTACGTTAAATTGATAATCACACTCAAATTAACTCTCTATGACTACATTTAGCCATGAAATGTCGTTATTCTCGTTAATTTGGAAGTCTCAATACTATCTGTAGTGTGAAACTAAAGTGACTGATTCAATTATCACAACTTGATCTGTTTCCTGTCTATGTTTATGCAGTGTTCTTACAGCAAAGGCATCTCAACCACCCCAGTTCAAATTAAGTTGTCACTATCATCCTGGAGGAAACCTCCAAGGTATTGTGCGGACTTTAAATTATTTGCCTTACTTTGTATCAGACGCAATTCAGCCCTGCAGGCTAACTCTTTCTCCAAAAGAGTGCTAGTGCTCACCAGTTTTTATGAGGACATGCTTTTTTTTCTAACACGTGGTGTTATTTTACATGTAGCTCAGGTAAATAACATAAATTGATACATAAACAGACCTAGGTCACAGTTATGCAGGCATCAAAATGATCTTGTTTTTCCTACTGTCCTGGCACTGTCTCCAAGTCATCCTTTACCGACCCAACACCGGAGCTAACTTGTTTTTATATACACAACCCTTGCCTTGATTTACAAATACTGCATAACAATAAAATGTGTTTGTGCTGTTGATAACTTAACAATGTAAAGTATCTGGAATTAATCAATGGATGCAGACCTGATTTTTTTTCTCTTTTCCCCCCCTGCAATGTATGAGATTGAGATTGAGAGTAAAACTTGGACGATGACCAACAAAAATCTTCCATGAGGCCATAGTGTAGATTTATGAATCCAGAAGTCTATTATACAGCATAACAATAAAATTATTTACAAATCAAGAATCATTTTATTTGTTTGAATCTAATTTAACAAAGCTCTCAAACAGCAAGTGCAATAAGGTACATCATTGTGCAGCTCTACTAGACATGCAAGTGACATATTAAAAAAGATCACAGAATATGATAAGTAAATCACTTTAGTGTGCATTATAAATGACTCAGTTAATATTAATGGCTTTCCTGAGATTCTTTTGTCCATGGCAAAGGCCAGGTAATTCAAAAATAAACTTCAAACTAAAGTCTTAAACCTGTAAACAACTCAGTATAGCATGAATACCGAAATGACTGTATAAATAACTTAGATTCTGCTCGACACAGAAACAGGGACAAAGAGCAAAGGCTGAAAGCAGGTAAAACTGGATATCTGGTCACCTGTGTTTCTATTTTGCACATCAATTTGTCAAACTAGGAAACTGGGTGCTCATCCCTGCGTAAGGAACTCGTACATAATGCCATAGGCATGACGCAGGCATCACTACATTGTGTACTGTCGTACTGTCGTTTTACTTTCACTCTGTGTAAGTGGGCAAAATGTTAAAAACTTTTTTTGCTGTCTGGAGGGCTGCAATTAGTCAATGTTTGAAGTGCATTGTGTGATATATCTCTATATAGTAGATTCAGAAATGAGTAATATGGTTATGAAATGTCAACTCAGTCCTTATTTCTTTCAGCTGTTTTTGACTCAACTGCTCTTTTCCTTTTGTCTTGTGATGTTTTAGGAGATTTAGCAAAGATCCCGTGTAGAATATGTCTGGCCCTGTTCCAAGCCGCTCTCGAGTTTACCCTGATGTAAACACACAGAGACCTCGGGAATACTGGGACTATGAGTCCCATGTTGTTGAATGGGGGTAAGGCAAAAGTAGAATTGTTAGATTTGTTGTCTTGTATTTCATTTATTTGTGTTTGAAAGCCTTCTCACCGTTATTTATTTTGGCTTTTTGCTTTTCAGGAACCAAGACGACTATCAGCTAGTCAGAAAACTAGGCAGAGGCAAATATAGTGAAGTGTTTGAAGCCATAAACATCACAAACAATGAGAAAGTGGTCGTGAAAATACTGAAGGTATGGACACAATTACTCCCATGTCACACAATTGTGAAGTTGGGCAAATGGTTATATTCAGTTTATTGTAGATTTTATGTATTTTATAACTATCCATCTGTTCACAGCCGGTCAAGAAAAAGAAAATCAAGAGAGAAATAAAGATCCTGGAGAATCTGAGGGGTGGTCCAAATATCATCTCGCTGTTAGATATCGTCAAGGATCCAGTGGTTAGTTTGTTCACCTTTTTGCACAAAAAGAATTACATCTGTATATGTCATCGAATATAATTCACCTTTGCATTTTCCTTTTAGTCCCGAACCCCTGCTCTTGTCTTTGAACATGTCAACAATACAGACTTCAAGGTAGGATTGGGGCCTCTTTATGTTTAGCATTCGTGACATGTCACCATGCATTCTATATTTAATGTCTTATTCATTATTCCCCAGCAACTTTATCAAACCCTATCAGACTTTGACATACGGTTCTACATGTACGAAATCTTAAAGGTGAGAAGCTCAGCCTTTATTGCCTTTATACTCCCTCTACACTATTCACTCTGCATAGACCTTAATGATGGGCTTTATTTTCTAAAAACAGTTCCACCTGATTTAATATTCAGCATGTACCATCCTGTACTTACTTTGCAGCGTTAAATACTGTTGTATTTCCCTTTAAGGCTTTGGATTACTGCCACAGTATGGGAATTATGCACAGAGATGTCAAGCCACACAATGTAATGATTGATCATGAACACAGAAAGGTATTTTATCATACTGTTTTTATTTGTATGACATTTCCTGCCATCATGTTAGAAAATCGCAAACCACAAAGTACACTCAACTCATTTTTAAATTTCAGCTCCGCCTAATCGACTGGGGCTTGGCAGAATTCTACCACCCAAATCAAGAATACAATGTGAGAGTGGCATCCAGGTACTTCAAAGGACCTGAACTACTGGTAGACTACCAGGTGGGGTGCCCTTACTCTACTTTTACAGCTGCACTTGTGGCAGCTTAACACAGGATGATCTAAATGCAATTAGCCTTACTATTATTAAAGAAGAATTTTTACTACTTAGTCCTTGGGCCAAATAACATGTTATACTTTGTAAATTATTTGCAGATGTATGACTACAGCTTGGACATGTGGAGTTTGGGTTGCATGCTGGCCAGCATGATCTTCAGAAAGGAACCCTTTTTTCACGGTCATGACAACTATGATCAGGTATGTAGAGTCAGGTTATGCGAGTTGTTTGTTAATCTTCTTTAGTGAGAAGGCTTTTTTACACAATTAAACTACACAACTTTAAACATGCATTTATAGCTCTCATGGGCGGACTGGGAAATACACATCTTAGTCGAGGGCATCCAGGAGTTGCTCAGGAATGGTAGGGTGTGTCTTTAGATAAAGTGTTGAACTCACTGAAAGTAAAAAGAAAAAGGATAATTTGCTAGTTTAACACTTGACTGCAGTACCAGTTTGTAGTTCTGTATTTCCAGGTCTGTTGTTAAGACTATGTTTAATGCTCACACAGTGGGTTTCTTATTTTTATTTTTATTGATATGTGATAAAACATGCCAAATTTACAAATGTTTTCAAATCTTGCGAACATCAAAACAGACAGACAAACAAATTCATGAATTTTATCATGTGTCACAGACTGTAGTCAAAATACATATGCTACATTCTGTTTTTTTCTTGCAGCTTGTGCGAATTGCAAAAGTACTTGGCACTGAGGACCTGTATGACTACATTGATAAGTACAATATTGAACTGGACCCACGGTTCAATGACATTCTGGGAAGGTAAATAATGCACGACTCACCTCAGTAAAGTACAGTTGAATTTTTGACAGTTTACCCCACTTTTTGTAATTGTTATCTTTTTTAGACATTCTCGTAAACGGTGGGAGAGGTTTGTGCACAGCGAGAACCAGCACCTGGTCAGTGCAGAGGCTTTAGATTTCTTGGACAAACTGCTGCGCTATGACCATCAAGCTCGTCTCACGGCTAGAGAGGCCATGGATCATCCCTACTTCTGTATGTTGGCTTCCACCTTTTACCTCACTGTGTTGTTTACCAATATGAAGGGTCCTTATTTTGTGGTTGTCGTGTGCTTATTTCAAGCATTCTAGTAAATTGATGATATTAAACATCTTTGTTTACGAGCTGTTTGAATGCACTTTTGCTCTTAGATCCCATCGTCAAAGATCAGGGAAGGGGGGCCACTCCTGGAGGAATGGCTGCCAGCTCCACACCAGTCAGCTCCTCGAGTATGATGGCTGGTACGTAAGCCTGCTGAGAATCAGACACTTGGAGCGGATTTCAAAAATGTTGTAGCAGTAATTTGGCATTGTGACAGTATTACAAATTGATCAATGACGTTCCCGTTACTTCTAGGTATCACCTCAATGTCCTCCTCACAGCCATTGGCTAACATTGCTGGATCACCTGTCATCTCTGCCCCCAACACTCTGGCCACACAAGTCCCAGCAGCCACTGGGGCCCAACCCTGAAGCCACCTCCTCACCTGTGTTTGTGTGCCCATGGCCATGTCCTGCCCAGTTCTTACTGTGGCCCAAAGCCATGGATCCCCTTTTATGTTGAAAATAACAAAGAAGATTTAAATTGCTTTTCACATTCAGTTATATTTTGACATCCGGACTTGACAGAAATGTATTGTTGCACCTGTCAGGATTATTAGAATTAATTTGGGCGTGTTATTTGACAATGCCATTGTCTAGAAATTCTAATAAGATGTAGACATGAGAGAATGGATAATAAAATTTATTTTGTATGTTCCAAATATACAGTCTTGCTTGAAACTGTTTAATGGGGGTATTCTGCTGTCGTTTATTACACTGTGAACTTACACGACTTCACAAAGCAAGTCAGGAGTCTGGTGTGCCCCACCTTACAGTGCTTCATGGTTGCACACAGTCATGTGCAGGAGTTATTGCTGTTTTGAAGTTGTTAGATGCTATCACTCTTAAATTGGACTTTTGTAGATATTCTACAGTTACTGTCAGGTTGCATGCACCCAATGCTGAGTATCACAGGGTCAATAGTTTGCCAATTTTATGTTACTTTCACTTCTGTATGTGTATGTATGTGTTCATGTTTGTTTTTTATGAAGTCTCTTACACATGATTTTGATTACATAGACAATTTTGTAACTTTGGTTTATGT
The DNA here is from genome assembly GCA_900303265.1 of Brotula barbata. Taxonomy (NCBI): domain Eukaryota; kingdom Metazoa; phylum Chordata; class Actinopteri; order Ophidiiformes; family Ophidiidae; genus Brotula; species Brotula barbata. The sequence continues at coordinate 6,012 of OMNV01009264.1, read as the reverse complement.
TGGGAGGAGTCATCACTTAAAAAAATCTACTTCAGAAATAAACAATTTAAACAGGGTTTGGTTTTGCGGGCACTATATGTTATTGATTATATGGTTTTGGCTTGTTTGCATTGGAAGTACTGAGCATGATTGGATTTAAAGCAGTCTTTCCTTTTTGCTAGAGAAATTGATTCGATGATATTTTGATTGACAGGTTACTGGTCTGTGTAGCAGTCAAACTGGATCTACCGGTTTGTGTGGTGTGTATAAACACCGACACCCTTGCATTTTCAACTAGTTGCACTGTAGGTGTGTGCAACAGATTGTGAATCCGCATGAACAAGTTGTGTGGTGAAGTTGAGTTACTAAAGGCTTTGCGTGTCTTTCAACAACCTTGGCTGGATTAACAAATTGAGCAATCCCTTCACAACCCAGAGCCCTCGTTTTGCTGTTGGTGTTCATCAGCAGTCCCCATGTTTGTGTCCTATGTACTCAATTAGTTAGTGGCTAAGGCTATCGTTTTGTTCAGTGATAACCAAAATGATGTCTTCTGTTGCGTTGCACAAGAACCTGCAGTCACACGTGGGCTTTTGGTAAAAAAACAACAACAAAAAACAAGTGTGAACCCCCAGAAACAAGAGGACTTTATTGCTTTTTAGAAGTCAGTAGCTCATACAAATGTGATCATTTCTGATCAATAAGGGCAACTAAAATTCATTTGCAAAGATTTCACTCCCACACTAATGCATAACATTTTCACAACGCTGAGAAGTACAGTAGATTACAAGTGGTTTTTTCACATTTGCAACACATCTCGGCAGTCGAACCTGAACTGATTTCATGTCTGAAACTATTTTCACAGCTTCTGTAGTACAAACGTGTAGGATAAACTGAATTCTATACTTCATCCACCCCACTTGCTCCAGCTCCTCTCAACCCATGCCCTGGTGAACCCAGTGTCTCTCACCTGGCTGCATGTTTTCTCCTCTGGTAATGATTTACAAGTGCTGATATTTTAGCTTTTCATTGATACTTTTTGACAGTGCTTAGAAAAAAAAGTGCAATGTAAAAAAAATGGGATTTACTTGACTTGAACTGGATGATCTTTGATGTGTTGTTGTCTACTTCAAATCACAGCACAGTGCTTTATGGAATACGGTGCCAATCAGCAACTTTCTTCCATAAGGAGCCGCCACACTGGAGCCTATGAGGACTTGGCCGTCGTCAGCGTACACCTGAGTCACCACTGGCTCATCAGAGTGAATCTTCTGGATCTGGATGACCTGTTCCGGTACGATACGCACACATGTAAATAATTTTCAATGTGAACCGACTTGTCATTACAAGCAAATATGAAGAGACAAACCTCTGATCCAGGTGGAGACTCAGGGTCAAAATTTATAAGTTTCCATCCGTTGGGATGACAGCCTAACCACAGGTCCCCGGTTTCAGGGTCAACTTCAATGTTGTCACAAAGTGAACCAACAGCCACTGACTGGTGGGACATTAATACACAAAGTTAACATTTTTAAGCTGTGTTGTGAATATCTTCGAATGCATAAGTTGGCGATGGAGGACATACTAACATGTAATTCCAAAAATGTGCACCGTCACTCAGTTCAGTTACATATTACTCTTAATATTTACCTTCACAGAGACCAGCGAATTGTCCGGTTTCATCTCCAGCACATGCACATTGTGGTCAAAAAGATCTGCCATGTATATGTGCCTATTAATCAGAAAGAGGACTCAGTGTTGTGGAGCACACGCTGACTGACACATAAGAAGTGTAAAGGATCATTCTTACCTTTTATCTGGTGAAATATTGATGCCATTGGCCATGTAATATCCCCCAGAGACCACTTTTACCTCTTCAGGACTGTAGTACACGATATCAGTCCAAGGCTGGCCCAGAAGAGGTTCCAAATAAACTTTAAGGTGTTGGTGGTTAAAATAGTGATCATTGGTGGCATAGAAGCTTTCCACCCCCACTGCAACAATATCGTTTACACTGTAACAAAGGACAGTGCAACATACACCTGATTTAGTCATTAAACGTTTTGAAACTTCACTTTGCTTCAGTTATATTCTAGTTTTGTCACCATACTGTACCTATACAGAAGTTCGTGCTTAATGGTTTTCAGATGCTCCAGAGCGAGATCTTCCTCCACAAACTTAAAGAGCTCTATTTGGCTTTTATGTTCAGGGTGATTGACAACGAACAGATATATCGTGTCATCTGAAAGTTGATGAGAAACAAAGCATCAGTTTGTAACAGGCCACATTGAATATCCGTAGAAAATAGAGGTACTGTTAATGCATGGAGTACCTGAAAGGTGTGGATCAAAAATATGCATTACAAAAAATCAGCTTAATCAGAGAACTAAGGGTAATCGAATGATTGCCAGTTCGATACCCCGTTCCTCCATGTCGAAGGTCCCTGACCCTGACCCCAAATTGCTCACAGCAACCAAGTGGCCCTGCACTGTTACCTCAGCTGTCCGTATGTGAACGTGTGTATGAATGGGTGGGTGTGAGGCAAACATTTTAAAGCGCTTTGAGTAGTCCCAGACTAAAAATGAATGAATAGAAAAGCAGTCCATTTTAAGCCACTTTATAAGGTCAGACAACTACTTTTAGCAACTACGGTTTTACTCAAAGCTCTTTATGTACCATGGAGGTTCAAATGTGCAGTATACTGTATTCATTCTTCCAAACAAACATATACCAACAAGAAAGTTTATTTTTCGCATTTTTAACTCAGACGAAGCAATGTAGTTCGACGGGTGAGCCATAACTCTCCACCCAGTGGATCATATTGAATACTAAGTACTTATAGGCTTATGTAATTGTGACATTTGCACATGTGCTGCACCTTAAGATTTAAATGTGAACAAACAGCCAGCCAGAATTAACCATATTGCACACCCTACTTTCTATCTGTACACAAAGAAAGTAAATGCAACACAAACCATCGTCTCTGATTAATTATTCAAGAATGAAAAAGTAGATTTACACGTTCAACGTTTCAAACACAACAACACTAGTAGAATTACTGAGTAAACACCATTTTGGCTATTAAATGCAGAAATCAGCAATGGTTTCTTCCCTCTTAATGTGTATAATAAATCATATCGGGACACAGCAGTGAATATCAAGCTGTCCTGCCCTGAATCTGCTCAACCGAACGACAGGAAACACCTTCACCTCTGAGTGACCTCAAGGACAAAGAGATTTTTTCGTTCCTACCTTGATCGGTGTAAATACTGATGCCGTGGGGATTGAATGAGTCCAGATCGAAGCTCCTTGGCATGCGTAATTCCACCGCTTTCATTCGAGGATCATCCAAATCGAGGGTGAAGATCTTCCCGGGCACCTCTTGAGATGGCATTCCAGGATACTTCAATCCCTACATATGCATGAGCACAAAATATTACAACTAAAAACCACACTGCCTTACAACTGTGACAGTTGTCAGGGATTCTTTTTCAAACTGATTTCTCCAAGTATGTAGTGTTTAACACCTCAGTTAGTTACAGTTCAAGAATATTTTTCCAAAAGCAACTTCAGGCTAAATGCATGAGCTTTTAACCCCTTCAATGCTGGCAAATGAAGGACTTTGGGTCCATTTAATGGGCATTCCACTAACAAGTTAGTGTATACCGCCTGGCAATATTTTTTTTAATCACGATTTCTCAAGAAAATCAAATTATATATTTTATTAAATACATATTTTTAAAATTATAAAATCCATTACATCAATCCTTACTTTTTAAAGTTATACTATTTTTAATTTCCCTTAAATGCCTCTTTATTCCACATGTGTTGGGAATGCCCCCTGATTTATTTGGCAACTTCAGGACACTTTTTTTTTTAACTAAAATTTAAAATAAAACTTTATTTAATGTGCCTTTGAAAAGACTTATTGTTGGCGTCCTCTGTTTAAAAGTATAACGTCAAAGATGGGTGGAAATCTTTGGAGTGGATTGGGTAGAGATGGTTTTTTTTTTTTTTAGGGAACAGGTTAATCGTGTTCGTTTCTTCATTTGCCAGCGTGGTTCCATATTAGAAGTTAGTTTTTATTTGAGCCATGGTCTAGATTTGGCTCATTTACAACTCAAATACCTACAGTGCTGATAAAGGCCAGTCCGTCAGGGAGGATCGTGATGTCCTCTGACCCAGCATCTGCAAAGAATGCCAGGTTAATATTAAAAAAACGAGAAAATCCTCCTTCGTAGCTGAAACGTTTCTTTGAATGAAGGTTTTAGATGATGTTACCCAGCTGTTTGATCGGAACACAGTTCGGCAGATGATTCTGGACGAGCTCTCTGGAGGCGAGCAACCTTTCCCTACAGGATATCAGCCATATTAGCCACATAACAGCTAAACATGAAAGCAACTTCCGTGAGATTTTACCCTTCAAACCCCATTATTTACCTCAAGTCGACGAATCTGTATCCGACAAACGCCGACAGGGCAGCGACAGTAAGTGAGATGAAGAGCAGCTTTCCCATTTTAGCACAACTTTTCCCTGCACGAATGTTTACTGCACTGGTTGAACTTCAGAGGATAAAAAAAAGTATGTTCACGTCTGCAGGCATCAATGATGCTGCCTTCACGGTTATCAGAAATGATGCACTTTTACATACGTACGCAGAAACAGTACAATGCACTTTTTCATTATTATTTAATAAAAATCAGGTATTTCGTCAATCTTTACTGTAAATCAATGCCCATAATTATGAAGTATGTGTTTTGAAGCATAATGTAGGTTATGTTTGCGATTTACAACGGTGGACGTTAAAAGTTACGGATGTACGTGAATGTAACAAACATGTAATAAATTCTATTGGCCACAGCCTCGCCGTCCCTCCTGCAATGACGGCCGAGCCAGAACACTTGTAAAACCTTGTATAAACTCAGTTAAAGTGAACATACGTATAATCCAAACATGTAAAGAAACAAATAAATACATGTATTTTAATTGCAGCAGCCTAAAAGTCAGCCGTTAAGGCAGGTCAAGTAAGTGCAACTCACTGGACTCTTTTTTTCTGATAGATTTCAGCAAGCCCCGTGAACTTCACCGAACAAGTTTGAGTTGTTTATTTAACAAAATGAACATATGACAAACATTGGTTCAAGGTGTGTTCTTAGTCCATAGTTTTGATTTTATTTGTTGATGACTTGGCATTCTTGACAGCGGCTTCAAACTTGCCTGCTTGTGATTTCTGTTCGCAGCATACAGCAACCCAGACTGCTTATCTCTAGCCAGGTTTTTAACACCCTATTATATAAATTTACCTTGGAAATGTGGCTGGATAGCAGGATTACTGATAAAGATATCTGCTTTCCATAGTGCAACTTCATTTCCTTGCCTTCATATTGAAGATACACTCCAAGGGCCACAGTCATGTCTCTCATTTCACACTTTACTGCAACATATATTACAATATTACATATTTTGTGTGATTACAGTTGCACATTCTGCAATACCAAGTGTCTTGTTTGACCAAAACAAAAGTCTGAGGCCACCATTGTATCAATCACAGCTATCTAGAATAGATATATTGGGTGGGAGTATATGTTGGCTATATGTGTAACCTACATATTGTAGCAGCAGTAAATTCAATTCAATTCAATTCAATTCAATTTTATTTATATAGCGCCAAATCACAACACAAGTTATCTCAAGGCACTTTACAGGTAAAGCAGTTCAATATATAGAGACCCAACATTCCCCATGAGCGAGCACTTGGCGACAGCGGCAAGGAAAAACTCCCCTTTTAAAGGGAAGAAACCTTGAACAGAACCTGGCTCTAGGAGGGCGGCCATCTGCCTTGACCGGTTGGGTTGAGAGAGAAAGTGGGAGAGGGTGGGGAGACACAAAGAGAGAAAACAGAGAGCAACTGAAACAAGAACAGTAGCAAAGATGAATCTGGATATGAGTCCAACTGGAAGCCGTCTTAAACTCCATGTGGACCTGACGGGTGACAAAGCAAAAACACTCCGGGGACGAAGACGAGTTAGTAATAT